>JAFFZR010002166.1:0-13761 GCA_018397195.1 Lethrus apterus
AAATATTTTTCAACTATTCTAATTAATTCTAATTTCTCCTGTTCTAAATAATTTCTATATCTATTTCGTTTTTCCCTCATTTTTATATTTTTTTGCCAGTTATACTAATGTAATGAATGTAGTCATGAATACCAAATGAACTAATTTATAGCATTCAGCGCACCCTATGAATGGATAGTGTATACATATTTACTTAACCGAAGATTTACTAACTGAAATGAAATAAAAACAAGAATGCGATGATGAAACGTCAGTTTATTTTAATCTATAGATTTTATTTAATCGGTAGTTAGTAAACTGGAGATTTAACTGGCCTTGGTGAATACGGGCCATAAAGTAATTAAATTAAAAACATTTTAAATACCTATGTTTACATTTTTTCGTTTTTCTTTAGGTGATATCAATTATTATTATTTTACGGGTGCATTGTACATATTTAAATAGTTTTTACTTGTAAAAAACGGTCATTTAAAAAAATATATTATTAGTTTACATTGGATTAGGCTTCAAGTACAAAACTGCTGACGAACAAACTTCAATAATGAAAAAGTCGTGGTCAGTTCGACACGTCCAGTTACTTAATTTCTTTATTAAATTGCCTCGTACGAAACGAAGTTTACAATGATTTAGGGCATCGATAATCTAATTTCTATTACTGTATTTCCACCGCCACTGCCATTTGTGTACGGTGGCGGCGAACTCCATTGTTACTCCTGCGTCCATTGTTCCCAAACACCCCATCTTGACGCGAAAATGAAATATTGATACCGGATTTATTACAACCGTTTCGGATCAGTTTCGGTGAATTAACATTAACACGTAACGTGGAGTCGTGAATCGGTGGCAGGAAGCGCGATTTGTTTACAATTGTGTATAAAATAAACCGTTTAATTTTCTCGTCGAATAATGGGGACTTTGTGTCGAATAAACTACGTACGAATGGATTTTGCTGAATGCGAATGGAAATTCGATTAAGTTTAACGAATGTATTTCGTGGTAGCGATATGTTTTACTTTTCCGTTAAGCTGCATTGTTGAATTTTTTTTTTTTTTGAAATTCAATCATTCTTCCATAATCTACAATTTCTAGGACATAATTTATTTTAATTTTTACTGCATGTGTTCAAATA
The DNA here is from genome assembly GCA_018397195.1 of Lethrus apterus. Taxonomy (NCBI): domain Eukaryota; kingdom Metazoa; phylum Arthropoda; class Insecta; order Coleoptera; family Geotrupidae; genus Lethrus; species Lethrus apterus. Next base: position 1,130 of record JAFFZR010002166.1, read on the forward strand.
CGACTACGAGTTTGTTAATTTTCATTTTTAAATTAGTTTGAACTCGAGACCGGAACAACGATATTAATTTTAAGCAAAATAAGTACTAAAAGCCAAATGTTATTAGGGAAGTACTATTTAATTTAATAGGTTTTAGTACGGAAAGTTGTTGAAGGAAATGTGGTTGTAAGATCACGATCAAGTCCGACCGTGAAATCACAGAATGGATTAACTTATCTGGAATGTAAGGGGATTAATGTAATCAATTAGCCTTTTTTTATTAATTTCTTAAGGTTGGTTAGTGAGACTGCGAGAATAAGAATCTATTGTGAAACTATAATACGTGACGACGTGACTACTAAGGAAGTCCATGTGGGTTTTCTCTTGATATCATTAAATGCATTATTACAGTGAGTAATATTAAATTGTAGGAAACAGACATTTTTATCATCTTTTAAAACAATTCATTAAAAGTTTTCATTCGGCGTTCCGTTTTTTAATCTAATTTAGCATCAAATTTTTTATAAATTAGAATTTTACTTACCTTTTTGTATTTAATTTGTCTGTAAGCTGTAAAAATAATAAAGATATCTATTTCCATTTTTTTATTGGGATTAAATTTTTACCTACACTGATATATTTTTAGCTTAATAATCATATAATTAATAAACAACATAAAAATGTAATTAAATAACAATAAGCAATTTCAAAAATGTTTTATTATAAATATTAATGAGATAATTGGAAAAACTCAGTTGAATAATAAAGAATAATAAACTCGGAAGAAGAATAAAAAACGTTTTTAAAAAATATGTTTGTTGAGAGTTTACCGAGGTATTTAAGAGGGGAGAGGTGAAAAATAAATGCCGTTTTCAAAAATTTATTTAAACTTTATTACTACAAAAGATAATAAAATTTCAACAAGAATAAATAAAATAAATGGCGCCGTCCCTTTTTCATTCAAATACAAATACTACGATTGTTGATATTTTACACAAGTATTGAGGGGGGGGGCGAATTTTTGAAAAATAAACGCCGGTTTAAAACTTCATTACTTTTTTTTATTACTTCTATTTCAACAGAGAGAAAAATAAAATTAATAATTAAAAATCATAGTAGTAATAAACATTAAATTTTTTTAAAAATTAATATCGTGTCCCCCTCTCTCGTAATAAAAATAAACGACATTCTTAAAAAGTCTATATTTTATTATTACAATATGTATATAGTAAAATTACAACAAAAAATGGTAATAAAAAAATATTAATAAATAATATAAATGCCCCCTTTTTTATTCAAATACAAATACAAATACAAATCCCCCTCTCTCGTAATAAAAATAAACGACATTCTTAAAAAGTCTATATTTTATTATTACAATATGTATATAGTAAAATTACAACAAAAAATGGTTATAAAAAAATATTAATAAATAATATAAATGCCCCCTTTTTTATTCAAATACAAATACCTCGATCGTCGAGGGGATAGATCGAATTTTTGGAAAATAAACACCGTTTTTAAAAAATGTGTATATTTCTATGTTTTATAAAATTTAACAGTTTATTCCCTTTTAAAGTAAAAAAAGTGTTCTATAAACTCCTTACTTGGTCTATGAACCTTTTTTAAAATTTTTATTATTACGTATTCATTGAATAATAATCATAATAGTTTCATTGATTGACTAATATTGATTGCAACAAATAAAAGCGAAAGAAACAATAAATAAAAATACTACTAAATTCATAAATAGTGTTTTATAAAGATTTCATAAATTTTCATCTTAAAACAAATAACGTTTAATTGGAAATTTATGTATCAGTAAAATAATTAGCGAAAAGGCAAGCATTAAGAGTTTGTGGAGAACATCGTCCATTTTATATATTTTATGTTTCAGAAGGCTATAACACAATCCAGTGGTTAATGCAATAATAAAAAAAAAAAATAATAAATAAATCTATAGCCTATTAAGGTTGAATATGAGATGTATGCAATAATAATTTATATGCAATTTTTAATGTTGTTTTTAATGCATTTATTAGCGTTTCGGTTCATAATTCCGTCAATTGTAAATCAATTCGGTGAGTTCTTATGAATTAATAATTATTGTGTGTTTCGGTTTGAATTGAAGGGAAACAACATGGCTGATGACAACATCACATTTATGTAATTTAAGAACGAAACTCAATGATAAAAGTTGTAATTTGAAACAGGTATGATTATATAAATATTTGAAAGAATAAAAAAATATTCCGAACAAATTGTCCTTAAGAAATTTTTATCTATCACACTTTATTTCATAAGTAGTCTTTATTTGTCTTGTTTAAATATGAGGTTATTACTGGTTATTTCTAAAAAATTTGGAAATTCAAATTTTATTTAATCCAACTATTTATGAAAATCCCTGCGTAAAATTTTTATCCGTGCATTTACCACGCCTTAAATAGCTACATTATGAATTCTCAATATTTTGTGGTGTCCATCATGCTTAACCACAAAAAGGTCCACGTAATTTGATTTTTTGTATACGTAACAGATTAATCAGGGGTAATATTTACACATCTGCAGTCCGTAGCTGACACGTCATCTGTGTAACACACTTTAAACATAAAGAGCGATATCAACCCACAATATAGCGTGTTAAAGTGCAATAATTCCGGGTGCAGGCAGGTGCTATCAAATGGAAGGGTTACAGGAGCAATGTTGTTTTTGTTCGTTTAGAGGACAGACTGTTAGCTGCACCCGGTGTGGTGAATTCTCCATTTATCGGCCGATGATGTCATGTACAGCAGGGGGTGCACGTTGCAATTGCCGGATAGGTTGCACATGCAAAATCCGTAACCGCAGGAGGCCCCTACGTAAATGCCACTCTTATCGGATTATGCAACAATGTATGCAACGTATCAATGAGAACCTCGACTACCTGTGATATCGTTTTGTTCGCAATGGCGTTCTTTTCAAATACGTTTTCTTTATACGATGCGATGAGATCCCCGCTCTTTATCGGTTGCCGCTTATTATGTGTCTTGCATAATTCAGTGCAATTTTGTATAGTGTATTGTCCGTGGCTTTTTTCATCTCGGTGTTTTATTCATATAGAATTTTATACCACCTGCAAAGCTTTCTATAAAATTTTAAGTATACTAACGCAAGCAGCTTTAAAAACAGTATATTTAGTTCTGTTTTCGCAGATTTCTAATATTAAACTGCCTTGCTAAAAGCACTATTCATTTTTAATATTTTTTTCTATATTTTATTTATTTACTTTTTTTTTCACATATTAATCTCGTTTATATTTTAAGGAACTTTTATGTTTGTATTAAATTTTATGTGCGTGTCCAACTTACATAGAAATTTGCGACAGATTGAATCTATAGAGAAAAATTTGATCGCATGCAATAAAGGGATAAAAGGAACAATTCAACAACAGCTGTTTAGAAAACAAACAACCAACCAGAAATGTATTTTTCATACCAAAAAAAAAAAAATTGTTGATCCTAATTGTATGTATTTTTTTGTGGTAATTTTAACTTTTGTTGATTTATTATTTTTATTCCCTTACTTTTTTGGGCATTTGGATGGAATCGTTCAGGTAATGTGAATTTCTATTTCCTGCTGTACTGATTGGTTGGGAGAATGACAAAATTTAGCAAAGGCATATGCTTATTGTTGGTCTCTTTTATCCATTTATTGTTTAGATCTTTGGTCGGAGGATTCGATTGCTGGGTTGCAGGGTTGCTTTCCAGAAGCAGTAATCTGAAGCTGCCTTAGTTAGTTATTTTGTCGCTTTATTGTTATTATTATATTTATTGTCGGGGTTTGCAAGGATTTCGGTTTTTAGCTAATTGTATGTGTTACTTTTTTATAAACATGTATTGCTTGTACGAAAATGATGTTACAGCTCCACCTTTAGGTAATGGCTGTAACAATAGATGACGTCCGCTATTTTCGACAAAGGAATCGGTCAGAGAATGACAGATCTGTCATCAAGAGTGACAGCACTGTCATATTAATAATAATGAAACACTTTATAATGTTAAATGAAAACAAGATTTAAAAATATAAATACAGCGTCCCACTATTTTAATAGGTCATAGCTGACCTTGTCCCAAACAAAATTCGCAAAAACGCATTTTCACTTCTCTAAAAGCTATAAAGCTTTATGTTTAGGTCAAGCATTAAGCTTCCTAAGCTATTATATAGCATTTATATGTTTTGGAATAAAATCTCTAAAGTCAATAATTCTTGGCTATGCTTATTAATAATTTTTTAGCGTTTTTGGAACAAATTGTCAATAACGTAGATTTCACTTCCCTAAAAGCTTTAGAGATTTATGTTTAGGTCAAGCTTTAAGCTTCTTAAGGCATCATATAGCATTTATATGTTTTGGAATAAAATCTCCAACGTAAATAATTCTTGGCTATGGATATTAATAATATTTAAGCGTTTTCGGAATAAATTGTCAACAAGTTAGACCTCATTTCTCTAAAAGATTTCGAGCTTTATGTTTAAGTCAAGCTTTAAGTTTCTTGAGGCATCATATAGCATTTATATGTTTTGGAATATAATCTCCAGCGTCGATAATTCTTGGCTAGGCAGTTAATAGTATTTTAGCATGTTTGGAACAAATTCAAATTAAATTTTAAAAAAATGACAAAAACATAAATGCTCTGAAAACACAAGTAGTTGCAAATTACGTATAGACGATTAAAATCTGAAAAAATGAAATTTGGAAGAAAAGTTTTGGCTGTTACAGTAATAGTAATAATTCATAATAATTACCTTAACCATAATCGATTGTTCAAAAACAATCTTTTTTTTTCTGTGTGTCTTTCTATCCATCTAATAAATTTAAATAGTTTCTAGATTAAAATAGTGTCAATTTATCTTTTCATTTTCCCTCTTTATAAAAAAATCCTTTTATAAAAAATATCTTCAAAATTTTAACATATTGATGATTTTTTTTAAGCGACTTTAGCACGTCTAATGTATCATTGTATCATTGGATAATTGCGATTTAAATTTTCGGAAAATGTCATTTTTTTATACGAGCATTCGTTTCCAAATACGGTCCTGTATCCATTTTAATTTTCGTCGTATTGAAAAATAGCTTAACATGAAATGTTGCAAAAGAACTTTTAAATGCTTTGATTCGGGGTTATTTTCATAATTTACTCAACAGTTAAATAATTTTTTTCTGCCGTTTTTTCAACGCCATTTAAGACCGCCGTTAATACATATTTAGGTTTCGAATAATGTTAGCTATCAGCTGATAAAATAGTGGGATAAATTTCAGAATGACTGTATAGTAATAAAATTCTAATAATAATAATAATAAAAAATATTCGAATATAAGCTATGTGTTATTTGCAATAAAAAAAAAACTCAATGGGATATTTTGTGCAAATATTTTTGGGAGAATTTAAGTTTATATTCATTGCACGTCGATTTCAATAAAATATTGTATAATCACAAGTCCATTTCAATAAAATCAATATTTACATTTCTCGTAGGTGATTTTTCAGTTTAATTGGTGGAGCTGTTTTTACCCTTCATATTCACTTGGCCTTGCTTGACATGCGTTTAAGCTTATTGTTAATTACTTGCAAAAACAAAAAGAGCGAAAAATATCCGCAGAACAAATACAGAAACAGTAAACAATTCAGCTTTTTTAAACCACGTTTTTCACGTAAAAGATTTCGAATTGCAATAAAATTTATTTTCATAATATCGTCGATTGGAACAGTTCAAGAACTTAAGAAATAAATAATATTATTATTAGATTCCGAAATTTAAGCGGATAACTAGTTCAATAAGTTACCGACTTCGCTCAAAGTTCCAGGCTTTTCACACATATTGTGTGGCTTATAGAATCTGCAAGGTATTAAATGTGGAGCGCGTTCAAGGGATCTACGGTGTGCATATGTCACGTGAAGTAATAAGCAACCGACATCGGCAGACTGGAGTAATTCCTTCTTAATGAATTATCAGGAGATTTATGATTATGACAGTTGGGCTAGGTATTCGACATCGTATCATTTGCGAAACGTTATTGGCAGCGTCAAGACAATACACTACTACATCTAAGACTACAACTTGTAACTGCCACAGAATATTAACAGATACAATGCGCGAGAACCTCTTGTAATATCAGGAAAGTTTGACTACGAATTTCCAATTACGAGTTAGTAGTATTCGCTAAAGGACAACTAAAATTTTGTTATTGGAGGAAATTCTAAATTCCTATACCTGAGAGACTTGCTCCTGTCTGTATTTATTGTCTTTTAAACCTTTGAAACTTGGCAGCATTGATTCATCTTTTTATCTATATAGTTCAGATTCCTTGACTTCCCGATACTGTAAAACCTAAACAATTTTTTTCATCGACTATAGCAATAAAGGACTAATATTATACAAAATGTCATTACAAAAATTAGCCTTCGCAGTTCAAATGCAATTTAATTAAAAATACTGAAATAAACATGCAGGAATGAGAAACTAACATAACGCGTAACTACAACGTGATTAAAATGATCGTCGGTGCATCGTAAAACCATACAACTCCCGGAGGCGTTTACTTCGTTACGATCAAACTCGAACAATACTTTACCGATTTTAATTTAAACTTAACGAATTTATTAAATTAAACATGCCTGTAAATAATTAACAAAGTTCGTGTTTACGGATACAAGAGAATAATGTATATTGCCCTCCGACGGTGATGGTAGCCTAAGGGGGTTCGACGGATCGCATAGGGTTGTGAACACTGTCAGTTATTAGGTTTTAATTTGTTTGTGGCGAATCTAATATCGTGGCTAATAATAGCTAGAGAATTGTCGTTATGTACGTCGGTGGATTTTTATGTCACCGGGGAGTCCATAATTATGATTTATGTCGGAGAAACTGTAGGGTTGTATATTACAAGATGGGCTAATGTAAGAAGGGAAAGTAGAATGCTTTTATTACATTCGTAATAATAATTGTTTATATAATAATTGTAAAGACTTTTGATTGTAACCAAGAAAATGGAAAAATATTATATATGATGAATAGAAAAATAAATCGATATCAAGAAAATGGTAACATGTAGGGAGAGAAAAATGCCACGAGATACCAAGTTTATGAAAATGACAGTGCAAGTGCATTGTTTTTAAAATATTTAAGCAACTTTTACTTACTCAATCTTTGTTCCGTAAAATGTATTTTCCTTGTCTTGTCATATTTTTCTGTTTTGGATTCTATATACATGACTCGATCGTCCTAGTTATCTTCATTGTTTTGTTGTTAAATCTTATTCTATATTTAAATTTTTTCTAAATACTTCATTCTTTAAAGTAATGAACAACTAGCTCAACCTGCATTGATCCATTCACAGTAGCTGCAGATTGACGTTAGTTTCTGGTTTACACCCGTCGTCAGTGCAGCTCCTGTGTGAGACGATCTAAGAGCCGACAAAACAAACGGTCGTCACTTGATGCTTCGGTCTCACACCGTTAAGTTGAGACACGAGCTCAACTTAATGATAAGGCGAGAATAGAATAACTGCATTTTTTATTTTATCTTCACTTGTTTTTCCTTCTATTTTCCGAGGAAATCTCCACAAAAAAAAACTCATCAATTAGATACTTAAAAAATTTATTTCTTACATTTTTCAATAAAATTATCACAATACACTTTACTTACATCTACTATTTTACGAGTCATTATACAATAGTAAAATATATTACGGATTTTAATAATTATTTAAAAAAATTTGACCAAAAAAAGTAATGGAAATTTGTGTTATAAATTTGTACAATATTATCTAAAAATTGTTGTCGTTTTATCGCCTTTTCCTCCTCAATGCGTTTCCTTTCCACCTGTTCTTGTCGAATTTCATCCTCGAATTTACTTTTTTCGGGCAATTCTTCAATCTACAAAAAAATACGTACAACAATGAGACACAAATTTAATGTAGGAAATTACTTTTGCTTCGAAGAATTCTATTGCCCCGTTCACGCCGGTTTTATCGACGTCCACCTCGGTCAATTTGGCGAGTCCGGAGTCTTTATGTTGTTCAGCTTTGGCTTTACGGTACAGTAAAAGAAATTCCCTGAAAGACGGTCGTCCATCGCCGTCCTCGTCGACTTTACATCTGGTTGAAAGAATCAATCGCACATTCCTTTCAAGCGGATGTGTTTGAGGAGCTCGGAGGACTTCATGCGTTTCAACTCGGAGAGTCTCAGATAGTTGTCTTTGTTTGTTTTGAATCTGCAAATGTAAACAAATGAAACATTGAATTTTATTAAAAAAATTATTAGTAGAAAATTTACGAAAAAATATTTAACTTGGAAAAATTTTCAGATTTGTGTAAATTTAAAAATGTTCGAAATTATTAAAAAGTGAACGTCAAGGAAATATTAAAAATATTGTTAATTATTAACCATCAACGTAAATAAGATGTATTGTGAAAAAATTCTACAAAAAATACAATACAAATAATATAGCGTTATGTTTCCAGACGTTGTGATTTGTCATTGAATTTACATCCAATCATATTTCAACCAATCACAAAATGGTACGTTAAAAATCAAACAAAAAAAAAACGTAACCTAGCAGGAAATTGCTAAAAACGAGACCAATTCAACTTAAGGTAGAGAAAAAAACCATCGGGCCTGCTGGCTTTTAAATAACAACATTCTGATTGGATTTGTCATTGAAGTGACAACCAATCATAACTAGTCGACAAAATTGCACGTTAAAATGTGGTAAGAATCAAGAAAAACTCGACGAACACCAGAATTTGACAAAAATGGAAAATTCAGTCGAGAAAAACCTCGTTTGTTGAAGGTTTTTATTCGAGTTTTAAATTTTAAATGCTGATTGGATCATTGATGTTACGTTCAATCGTATTAAAGTAAACAAACATCGTGTTAAAATGTCGGAAAGAAAAATATAATTTCCTGTTTTTGCTTTTAATTGTTAATAAATAAATAAACAATGAAATTTTTTTTCTTCAGATGCGAAAGAGATCGTGTTACTTTTTATAGTTTATTACGCATAGAAAATTTCTGAATAAACTGGAAGAAAATTTATGAAAAAATCATATTTTAGTTTAATTAGTTCATAATTCATTGAAAATAATTTTAATGCTTTTAATAATAATCATTGTATTTTATTGGATAATATACGAGTTCGTATTTATACGTGTGTGCGTTTTAATTGTAATGAATGGTCGCGCTGGACTCCGTTATAGATCCGAAATCAACAAATTGTCATTTAAACGGTCGCATTAGGCGAATGGTTGTAAACATATCAAACAAAATGTGACCCGTGGGATACAACGAAAAGCAATTTTAGGCTGATAAAACATACATATTCTAGACTACTAATGGAACCTAATTAAAATATTCCATTTGTACATATTCCAAGTTAGATTTACTTGTCCTTGCTAGTCTTATGGTCGTTTGTACTGTTCTTACTTCACTTTAAACTACGTTCAAATTACTAATGTAAATTTAAACTTTAGTTGAACTTTAGGAGATGACGGAACGGTTAAATGTGCGGCCTGACAATAATTAAAAATAGAAAATGGAACCATGTATTAAATCTAGACATTTTGAATTATAGGTATACCCGTGTTGTGTTTAAATAACTAGTAAATTTCTTACTTACTGTCTAAAGCATTCAGTATTAATTTATGTCTTTTATCCATTTTTTAAATAATCTTAACTACACAGTTCTATCTTTGAATTTCCTGTTCTGTTAGATCTTATTAGTCCCGCTGCTCGCTGTCAGCATGATCGCTTCTTATCTTGTAACTATTCTTCGACGTTTTCTTGTCTTGAATTCTCAATGTTACTTTCTCTTTATTACTTCCATTATTTTCTTGTCTTTATTCCTTACATCCGTATCTGAGAATCTCTTATTATCGGTACCTTATTCGTCGAAATTTTAGCATAACGGGATTCTTTTAATGTAGTCTGTTTGATTTTGTGATTTGTTGTTAAACAAAATTTTTCCTTGGCTTCCGGGATGGAACCGCGTTCGTTGTTGGCTGGCTATTTACCGACGTTTCGTCCACATCTTCAGGGCTGTTGCTGTGGAAATGCTAAGACTGAAATGGCATTTCAACAGCTACAGCCCTGTGAAGAAAAATGCATTTATGCTTTGGAGAAATGAAAAAAGTTTTCGACATGGTGAAGAGGGAAGACATATGGAAGATTCTAAAAAGTCGTGGTATAGAAAATAACCTCATAGAGTGTATAAAAAGTGAGAATAAGAAACGAAAGTACAACTTTTTTCAGAAGCAGTACGGGATTAAAACAAGGCTGCGTACTGAGTCCGATGCTTTTTAACACATTCTTGGATGAAGTCGTCAAAAAGTGTAGACAAAAACTTAGGAAATATACCATAGGTTTCTGGAAAATTGGAAAAGTCGGAATTGTGCTATGCGCATGACATGATCATATTGGGAGAGTCGGAGAGAGACTTACAAGAGAATATCAACATATACAGGTTGTTCGAAGTTATCGGCGCACTGTTGCTATCTTCGTTAATTTTGGAGCTACATAGTCGGTTAAATTAGCAAAGATGCAGTGACTGAAAAAAACAATTGCGCAACACATTTCAGAGCCAATTCTGATAATTAGATTTTTTAAATAGAACACCCTGTATATGTATGTAGTAGTCAGTAGAAAATGAAATTTTGCACAAAATCTTCTTATAGAACAATATCTCAGGAATGAAAAACAAAAGAGCTACGACGATATCATGACATCATGACGATGACATCATTAGGGCAACTGATAATAATAAGTTAACGATTCTTGTTTTGCAGGACTATTCCAAGGACTTTGACATGTTAAATCATGAAATTCTTTTTCTACTTTTTATTGGCCTAGATCATGGGAACCTTTTTCAGTATGCGTGCCAAAAAAATACAATCTATTTTTATAAAATTGCTGAAGTGCCAAGCTATTGCTAATATTAAAAAAAAAAAAAAACAATTAATACAAATAAAATAAAAACAAGCGTTTGCATAATTTTATTAAAAAAATTTAAAAACAACAAAAATTCTTAAAAATTAAAGTGAAATATAAAAATCAATTGTAAGTTTCAGTTAATTAATGCGATTTTTGTTGCTGTATCTTGGATGACAAATATTTAATGTCAGGTTCATAATTTGTCACTTTTAACAGAACGCATGCCGAGCTAGATTTATCAGTCATTCTATTTCTCAAAATTGACAATATAGCTGTCGCTAGTGTTTTTAAACAGTTAAAGGTTTCGGGTATGCTATTCCAAGTTTTCAATATTTTCTCGTCTGCATTATTTTTAATCATGCCTGGTTTTTCATGGAATTCTACGTCTGCAATGAATTAATTTAGATTCGGAAAATATTTAAATGTGTTAGACATAAGGTCGCGATTAAAAACTTCTAATTTGTCCTCGAATGCTTGGATTAAATTAAACATAATAATGACAGTCTTGTTAACACCTTGCAGTTTAACATTTAATTTATTTAAATGTACACAAAAGTCACTAAAGAACATTAATTTAGAAAGCCATTCGACGTCCATTAATTCACTATATTTTTATTTATCCAAAAAAAATCTAAGTTCGTCGTGAACGCACATCAAATTTCCGCGTGCCAGCAAATGTTTAGATACATGCCACCTCTGGCACGCGTGTCATAGGTTCGCCACCCCTGGCCTAGATTCTTTAGTTGTGGAACTGTTCGCAAGTTATTTGTCCGGTAGAAGCCAGAGTTGCAATTAACGGAATAATATCTCACACAGTCTGTCTTAGGTCAGGAGTCCAACAGGGTTCCATATTGGGGCCCTTATTATACTGCATCCATACGTCGCAATTTTTTAAATTATTTCAACCTACTTGCTCACACCATTTGTATGCAGATGATACTCAAGTCTATTTTTCTTGTAATATGCAGAATTTAGTAGAATCTGTTCTCTTTTTTTTTTGAGTATGCCATTAGAAGATGAGATAAATGATATGATTGACACAACGGGAAAATTATTTATTAAATCAAATCCAATTTTCTCATCCAAAAGATGTCAAACCAAGTGAAAGCTGATGTAGTCGAAAAAATCGTGAAGCCACCCCTCACATATTCAAGCGAATCATGGTCACTAACAACAAGATAGTTAAGGATATTCTTGAAAAAAATCGAAGCTCAATATAATATCGACTTAAAGAACAATACAACAAAGTGAACTAAGTTGGTTCGGACACGTAATGAGGATGAACGACAATAAGCTAACAAAAAGGGTACATGAGGCTAAAGAACTTGGAAAAAAAAGAAGTAGACCGCGGAAATAATGGAAGAAGGAAGTGAGAAATGCAACCGAACTGAGGAATGTCAAATGGCACGAGGTGAAAAGATTAACTGAAGCTAAGACGATATGGAGGGCACATTTATTCAAGAAATTCTTCGTCCATATTGTACTATATATATATAAGCGGGGGTCCTGCAGCTTCTGCCGCATCCCGCATTTCGATCGCCAAACTCTCTTATCTCTCCATAAATCCTCCTGGATTGCTCTATCCCTCATTGTTTGCATAACTCCGCTTACCCATGTAGTTGCTGGTCTTCCACGTTTTCTTTTGCTTTCTGGAATGTATTCTAGAGCTCGTTTGGGCCACCTACTATC
>JAFFZR010002168.1:0-13553 GCA_018397195.1 Lethrus apterus
GAACGCCCTGTATATTGTCACATTTTCAGATTCCTCGTTACAAAATAGGGAAAGTTCATACTACAGACACGATACTAAAATTGAGTGGTTTTTGAGATATTCCACTTTTAGGAAAAAACAATTAATTTGAACTTAGGTAGATCTTTTTGAAAATTATTTCCAACAGATTTGGTGGCGTTTGAAATTAAGTCAAATTTTAACAGTGAAATTCTAATTTGGTGAGTTTGACATTATTATAGTTTACAAATCAGTAGAGATTTTCATAAGGATCCTGTTATGCTATCTAACTCATATAACATTAAAAATGGATTTATGGGGTTTTTGAACTAGAGGGCTCATATATCTTAATTTGTCTAACACAGGTTTTATGATACTGAATTACCTATAACTCCAAAAGAATTAACTTTAGCTATAGGGAATGTTATACGCGATCGAAAAAGAACTTAAAACTTGATCAAATGGCATAAAAATATACAGGATGCTCCATTTGAAAAAAACGAGTTTTAGTCTTTTAAAGATGCTACAATTCATTTTCAATTTTGAAACACCCTGTATAATATAACAAGGATATTTGGTATTGGCTGTTTAACTTGAGGCATTGTTACAATTATGTCAAAGAATCGTTACAAAGTAATAGTTAATAAAAACGTTATTAATTTTTAAAGAGAACTACCAAAACTAATTTTTTTTTTCTTAAAAGAGGAATATCTCGAAAATCTCAATTTTTGAATTGGGTCTGTAGTATAAACTTGCCCTATTTTGTACCCGTGAATCTGAAAATGGGATAATATACAGGGTGTTCCATTTAAAATAACAAAGTTGTATAACGTAGGGGCAAAACTAAACACCTTGTATATTTCAAAACAACTTTTATTTGAAACATTTTTGAATGAAGTGAATAGGTAAGGCATAATAGACCGACCCCAGATAGTTGGCACACCCGGTATAATAAATTCAGTAAAAGTGAAATAAAATATATTGGAAAAAAAACCTCAAACAGGTCGATTGTATTTGATAAAAAATACTCATTTTTCCATAAAAGTCGATTATCAACAATCATTTATTTTTGAGTAATGACGTCATCAACTTTTTTTGAAATGGCAACCCCCTATTTTTTTCTTGCTTTTGAAAGATCTTTTCACTATAAAAATGTTGCCATCTTATATAAGAAAGTTTTCGAGTTAATGACAATTACTGAAAGTCAGAATCCGTAAATCAATTAAAATAAAGCAAAAACTCTGTTCCTAAGCAAAAACGTTATCAGATTTACTTCTGGAATAGTTGCTAACAGTTCTTGTTTGAAGAAACCCTCATAGGAGAAAGATATTTACAGTTTTTGCAAAATGTCCTTGTTTCAGCGCTTGCAGCAATTTTTTCAAACGACAATGAACCTGACGTTCCAGGTAATGGTTTCAGATAGGCGGCACGACGCGGCATACGCGGCACAATGCGCGCCCTATTCGAGATTTTCTGGGCATTTGCTTTCCATGGAGACAGGCGAAGACGGATAGAATGTCCAGCGTGATCTTACACCTCTTGATTATTTTTTATGGGAATATTTAAAGACTAAGGTCTACGTCAACAGACCACAAAATTTAGCTGAACTTGAACGCATTAGAGATGAAATGCGCAGACTTAGCCCGGAAAGGAAAATGTACAAGAAGAATTTCTACACAGGCTTGCGTATTGCCAAGAAGTCGATAGATGGCAGTTCGAACACTTAATTTGGTTTGGTTTGGTTCAAATGGGTTACTGGTCATTGATTCAAATGAATCTTTTCTGGGACCAGTCACGGTATGTATTTTAGCTGATTAGGCTAAGTATAATGTGTGTATTTTTTTATTTTTGTGAAAGAGTAAGAGCTTGTTACTCAAGAAGTCCGACCATACCTCTAGAGCACCGTTAATTATATGCCAACGGTGAATGCTACCGGCATCTCTTGACCGAGCCGCAAACGAGAGAGAATCAAACCCGAGACTCCTACATGACAGACCACGATCCAACCAGCCAAACCACTCAAGGCTTGACACTTAATTTAATAATTGTATTTGCTTGGCAAAGGAGTTTATTTTTTTATTAACAATAAAATTTAAGTTTTCTAACATTTCAATTTAACGTACTCGAAAATTTCTTATGTAAGATGGCAACATTTTTATACTGTCGTTTCGACAATGAAAAAATCAAAATCGAGAAAAAAAACAGGGGGTTGCCGTTTAAAAATTGATGACGCCTTTACTCAAAAACAAATGATAATTGAAAATCATACAAAAATGTGTAATTTTATCAAATAAAATCGACCTGTTCGACGATTTTTTCCAAAAATATTTTATTTCGCTTTTACTTAATTTATTCCATACTTTAGTATGATTTGTACACATTTCAAAATATTATTTGACGACGTTTTCAAAGCACATGTCAGTTTCAACAAATTTGAATTTCTCGTATTATAGACATTGTATAAATAATAAATAACAAACAATTTATCACTGATATGTCCGCTTCAACGAATTTAAAAGCCACGTATTCGCATTTTTTCGTGACAAAGTTTGAAGTTGCAATTAATGAGGGCTATTGTGAATCTATCATATCGAGTCTGCTTGTAAAGAAAACAATAATTCCGCATGTCACGTACAAAAACGCGCTTGTTGTATTTGACTTCCTTTCACAAAAAAAAAACAGAATAATTGATTATTGTTTATGTGTTCCATTCAAATAATAGTAAAAATTTTGCTAAATCAATTTTTCTGCCAATTTGCAATTGTACTGTTTGGAAAGATGTATTATAAAAACTATGTTATAAATAAATAGGGTAAAATTTTGATACAAAAAAATTAAATAAAATTTATTGATAAATGGTTGTTTCTGTAAGCAATTCCCTCACTTACGTATGGAAATTTGGAATTTTTTACAATAATAATTCGATAAACAGAAAACTAATTTGTCAATGTTGACGAAAATACAAACTATAACGCAATTAACATTATAACCACAAAAGCAACGGGTAATTACGGTTTAAATTAACGCAAGTTGAAAGCTCATGCAATGTATTCAAAACTCCCTTAATTATTACCTAATTGCCCTCATTTTCACGGCACGCTGCTTGTATGTATTACTTAAGTTGAGAAAGCTCACTACTAGAAGCTCAAAATTCGTAAAACTAAGTTTAAATGCGAAATTTGCTCCAAAAAAATACAGAGTGGTCAAAGTTAAAACAAATTTTAATATTAACTGCGGTTATGATCAAGCAAAAAATAATTTTGCATTATACAACAAAAAAAGTAATGAACCGAATATGATATTTTTCAATGGAAAAAATAAAATTACTCCATTAACATCCGATCTGTTACAAAACAACCGTTCAAGCTAGATGATAAATTTTACTTTGACGTACAAAACCCTAGTGTGACCCAAGAATTGTTTCTATACACCTTATCTATGTTGAAGAACGTTAAATTTGTTTTCATTAATAAACACAGATAAATGAATATTATAACTCATTTATAAATACTATTATATAATGAGCATAAATTCATTCAAGTAAATGTTGAAAAATTCTTGCTCTTAATAAAAATTACCTTAAAGTGCATTTGTGGCGCAAATTATGAATTTAACATTTCGTAGTTCGAACGTAATTGAATATTTGCCATTTCAACGTATTTTCACTTGAAATAAAGTGACATTTGAAACACGACAGGAAGTAGGACTGCGAGGAAGTTGTTTATTTTACAATTTGTCGCGCAGTTTTCATTACTTTATTTTCGATAAAATCGATAGACGGATTAATTTATCAATATTATTGAAGTTTAACGGAGGAACAAAAATTCTAACGAAAACAGAAAATATACAGCAATGTATTTATTATATTAAAATCATTACAATTCAAAATAATTTAAAATAAAAAAAAACTAACTATACAGGTGTTTCTAAATTAAGCTTTCGTGGATAACTACAATTTTGTAAATACATTCTCCGTGCATTCGAAAAAATAAATACTTACGAACAAAAATATACAAGATAAATTAAAAAAATTTCAGGTATATAGAAATAGATTATCGTGTCATAAAGGTTAGGTACAAAGACGTAGGAAATTAATTACAAAAGTTTAGAGATAGGAAGAAAATCATATACCCATTCTCACTGTAATAAAAAAATAAATATAATTTTCTTGCCTTCAGTTCCAAGTCATTATTTATTTATGACACGCATAAAAATTCATTTTCAGTAATTTTATAAAAAACATGAGTTGGGAATAAGTTCAAATATTGAGGCTGAAAAAAATATCATAAAATCACTGACCAATGAGAAGATCGATCAAAGAATTGCAAGAGAAAAAGAAAGACAGCAATGGACGGTTATTTGAATGGTTACTAGTGACACAGAGTTACTACCAAAAACTACTGAAGATTTAAGAACAACGAAAGAAGGATTATTTATAATATTACGAAGAATCAGGAAAAAGAAGAAAAATTACAAGGAATTACATTACAAAAATCTATGATTGAATACTGACAGATTTGTTAAAGAAGGAAGGATTAATATGCTTTGGGAACGGCATATAAAATGGAAGATTGCAGAAGATTTTTAGCAAACTTTAGATGATGGTGTCAGAAGTAATGGGTAAAATAGATAACACCAAACCTAGATGACACAGACAGAAGCATAACAAAATAGCAGAAGGTACAAATACAAAGAAATCGATATTAGTGAAGAACGAAGTTCGTGGATAAGAGGGAGGTTGGGCAAATTCGAAGGATTTAAATGCGGAAAGTTTAGACAAAATAGGATTTTTGCAGGGGGGGGGCAAAATAAATGGTAATAGTGTGTCAGATGAGTATAGGTAGAGTATAGGGAAGATTTTACTTATACAGGTATCCAATCTTTCACTTTGAAGATTTTCTAATTTTAAGCAAGCATCGTCTTTATTTGTACAAATTCTCTTTTCTGCTGACAACTTTTTCATCTTTTAATTTTTCTTACAGCATACAATTTCTATAAGATATTTTTGATAATAAAACCATATTGCTACACGCAGCGTACATTTTAACGATTTTTGGCACATTGCAAATTTTATTGCTTATTTTTTAGTGTAAAAATATTCCCAGATAATTTTCTTTCCCGCTTATCAATTTTTCAATATAAGATAATTGCACGAGTTCGTAAAGTTTATAATAACTAATCCGAGAGTTTTAATGGCGATATTAATTACATCTTTAACCGTTTTCGGGTCAATTATATCGAAATAATTATTTTACAAGTTTATGGAAGGTGAGCTTACCCGTATTTAAAATGAAAGAAATTTCGATTTGTTTGGTAGCATTAAAGTTTGATTTTTATGTTTATGTATACTCACCAATTACTAATAATAATAAAAATAATAATAACACAGACATTTGTGAACTTGTTTCGAGGTTTACGCCTCTTCAGTACGGCTTTGTGAGGAATGCATATAATTTTCAATTATTATTATTATTTAATTAAGTCGTATGACAATTATGTTTTCATAGCAAATAGAGATTTTTAATTGAAACCATACATAAAACAAAATACTTTAAACAAAATCCGTGTCAAAATATGTAACACATTTCAAAGGAAATTCTATTTGCTCCATGAAATTATTAGAATTAGAGTTTCTATCGCCAACTTTAATAACTTGTAGACGTACAACTTATACGAGCCAATGCCCATTTCAGCCATCTGCCCTATTTACATATAGATTGCTCGTTGTTCGTAAGGGCTGTCCAGAAACGCCTCAGGAGAAACTTACACCACGGATAAAATTTAGTTTGATTTTAAGCAAACATCCCCATTTGATTCTCATTTGAATTTGAAATCAACACCTATTTAGGAAAATTTTGTTTTTAGAAATTACAAAAATTTAGTAAAATAAATTATTTGTAATAGTCGATATTTTATACAAATGTACAAAAAATTAAATATACACTAAAATTATTATTTCCTATAATAAATTGATCGCGTTGGTTTGCATATTGCAATAAGTACATACAAGCTCTCTTTTGTAGTACGAGATAACGTCTGCAGTAGTCATTTCATAAATGTATTTCAAGATAAAAGGCATTTTTGAAATTACCCTAGATTGAGTTAAACGCCGCGCCGCGCCGTTTAAACGTCGAACGCACGATATTTATGTGAATTTGTGTTTGCTCGGTTTCGAAATAAAAATAAATTTATAACTTTTTTAAAGTTTCAAGCTTTGCACCACAAAAAGTTTGAAATGTTTGCACAATTTCATCAATTAACCGAACTGCAAAGTCTACTACCTCGGCATTAATGATATACCTTAATTGTTTTAATATTTTTGGTATCTGTTGAAAAATATAATTTGTATAAAATTAATGGATTTACTAAGTATCCTATAATCATGCGATAATTGCACTAATCAATCAAATCAGTCGGTAACATTTCTTATGTGGTTGATTACACCAAGTAATGTGTGTGCATTTCTCAACAAACGCCGGAATTCTACTGCAAATTGCATTGTCAGCTAAATAGAGTTTCGAAGGGTTCAGCGGTCAGCAACCAAGCTCTCTCTGTAATTAAAACGCTCGCCAAACGAGTAAAAAATATAGGTCTGGATGCCACGAACAAGAATTATTTGTTTAACTGAGACATGTACGAGTATATTAGTTCACCTATACATTTTTTCTAGTTTAAATGCCTCTCTTGTTGTACAATTTCTTTCTTGATCTTCCAATTCATCAGCTTTTCACACATCAATCAATATAATATTTGAAAAAAAGTTTCTTTATAAAAATTTTCAACCAAGAACATTTAAAATTTTTTAAAATGGAACACGGAAAAATAGTAATAAGTATTACAATAGTTTGTACTGACACTTAACTACTGTTGCTCCAATTCAGTAGAGTTTTAACTGTGTTTATGATAATCGCAATTTTTAATCTAGCCACAGTCCATTTAACAAATAATCGTATACACCTGTACATTATATAAATTTCAGTTATAAAAATTTAATTAAATTAATTTAATTTAACTTTTTTAAAATGCCACTATATAAACTTACATATTTTTTTAATTCTTATAAAATGCATGTGTTCATTACAACTAAAATTTTACACATGTTGAATTTATTTGTTGATTATACATTTCTATATCCTATTACCGACCGTTGATTTTCCCCGATGCGACAACTTGCAACTTGAATTAATTTTGGAGGTTGGAGCTTTGAAAGCTTCTGACGGGATTTTTATTGAGTCGAGCATTAAAAACACATTTCTTTCATTGGCAGTTCGTAATTCTTTTACTTTGTTTGTTCCAAGAGGTTTTATAGAAATGACGCTATAGTAAATTATTGTTATGTTTTGCTGTTTGACGTAATTTATGAAATATCGAAGGATTTATTATTTGTTTAAATAATTTATTTTTTATGGTCTTACTGTAACCGTTGATATTTATCGTATTTTATGTTGCAGTAAAAATGTGAACACATTTAAACATCCAATAATTGACAAAAAGTTTATTGCATTTTAGCTAATGCGATTGGGATTTAATTTACATTCCAACCTCGCCATTAAATTAAATTCCCCACAATTAATTTATTTGAATTTTCTGTGTCTAACGTTTTAATTACATTCTACATTTTATTTCTCTGTGCTTTATCGTTGTAAATTGTAAATTCAATCTGTGAAAATTATAAAACAAAATTCAATATTTCGCATCAGTATTATTCACTGCTTTAATAATAAATTTCACGATATTATTGCGTTGATTATTAAATTAATAAATGATTACTAAAATTCAAATGTGCGATCATGCACAGATATAAAATTCATGACGTTCAGTTTGCAAAATTGAATTGTAAAATCGTTCGAAATGTGGGTTTAGGTATTCATGAATACAATATGTAATTAAAATCGTTATATAAAAGTGACAGACAATTATTAAAAAAAAAAACATTTTAATATATTGCAGTATGTTTCTGCACTTTCTGCATTTACCTTAGAAAAATAAACTAGAGGGACAATATTGTACACTAGTTTTAAAAAAAATATGTATTTATTTTCGTAGCAAAAACTGATAACTACAAAATTTAAATAAAACAATTTTATGGCCACGCAATGTGGATGAATCGTGAAGAATTAACAAAAAAAATTAAAGAGTGATAAACACCAGGTAAAAGGAAAATTTACCACGAAAGAAAGACGGGAGAGAGAATTTTAAACAAATTATAAGAATGACCAGCGATAGAAAACAAAATAACTAACGTCATAAAAAGTGCGACGTTCATTAACCTATCGTAACAGAACTAGTGATTTTTTTGGAATTAGAATAGAAACTAATAAAAATAATTAAAAACATACGTGTTTGAACAATTTATTTTTAATGGACAATTTAATTCGTTTATATCACGCCATATTCGTATTTGCGAACAAATTTATTGCATTTGGTGTCAATCTATATTGAAATGCATAAATTGAATTTTAGGATACGGGCGTCAGCTTCTGTTCCTAAGATTTGTGAGACAGTACATGAGTTTCATATCCTCCCCCAAAGCTTATTTGCGTTCCTCTGTCGTGTATGGAATTTATTATTATTATTAAAGGAAAATATATATGCACAATATGATTTTTTTTGTCAAATAAACTTGAAAATATATCCATAATTATTACATTAAATAAATCACAACTACACATTTTTTAAAACAATTTGTATATTTTACAAGGTTATGGCACTATTATACATTTTGTCATTTTTATAATTAGACATCATTAACAATAATATAATATTATGTACAAATATATGTTAATTTTTACAAACGCTGTTAGAGAAGAAATGCCCAAAATGGGAGAACGCCCCGGGTTAGGGACGCCACGGTGTGCAGGGCTAATTTCAAGATTATTTTTAAACTAACTAATTTTTTTTATGTTTAATTATTTTGTTGTAATTTTTAATTTATATTGACATTTAATTATTTTTTATATGATAGATAAACATATTTTGGAAACTGCTTTTATTTTCGTTTTGGACGTCCCCTTTCACTTGAAATAACTTATGAAATTGCTATTGGAACGAAAAATTGCCGGGGGGGGGGGATGAAAAATATACAGATGTCATAATTTGCATCGATAATTTCGTTTATTTAGACGAATTTGCTATTATTATGGAAACCTAATTTTTTTTCATTTGCTAGTTAGTTGACAAACTCTTGATATATGATGATATTAATTGTTAATATGTAGAATAATTGCCGAACGGAAATATCCTATTATGAGAAACGACAAAAAGAAAAAATGCACGACGGAAAACAACTTTTCAAGTCGACCGTTGACAGCAGAAAATTTAATTTCCAGCGGTAAATTCATTTTCAGTCGGAATTCCGAAAGCGTTGCGGATATAGATGGCGTCGCTCCGGGTTGACATTTGAGCATCAAGCTGTACTCTTGTTTCACGTAGCATCTACAGTTTGAGTAATGGGGGCGTTAGTCATGCACGCTTGATGCAAATACGACCCGCAACTCGCACCATCATCGTTGAAATGCGTGATTTATGAAACCGCAATTAGTTATCTCTCGGAAAAAAGTTGTATTATGCATTTTAAGATTTCTTTTATTTTGCGGTTGAATTTTATGGCAAAATAAAATGACAATACGTAGAGACAATGTAAAGAAAAAATAGAAATTTATATTGTTTGTGAATTACTTGTGGCCTAAAAATATGATTTCAAAAATAAGGTTTAGTATTTGAGTACAAGACAATTTTTTTTAATCTAAAAATGTGTCCAAAAATAAAATAAATCCAAAAACTTAACACAACCATTTTTTTATAACTTTGTAGTAAATGTGGTTTAAAGTAAGGTGACAAAACGTCCCGCTTTTGGCGGGACAGTCACGATTTTTAACAATTTCTCCCGCGTCCCGCGTCGTTTTAAAAATGTCCTGAGTTTTGGAAAGATTGAGTTTTTGTCAATTATGTGTATATTCCATCTTTTTGAAACAAACTATGTTCCACATACAATAATGTATTAAAAATTGTGGAATACTAATGCTGCGACTGAACGCGTTTTTTCTAGCAGAGCGCTTTTTTTGCTCCAAATATACTCCAATCAATTTTTTTTTTTTTTAAGACAACCCCCACCGTCAATTTTGTCCCGCTTCACCAATATTAAAATCTGGTCACCTTAGTTTAAGGGAAGGGAAGTATTCAAACACCATGCATGAAAGAATTATGGTATGACTAGAATTATCAGTTTGGAAAATAATTGAACTGACAGAAGCGAAAATAAGGAAACAAGAAAAAATATTGAGAATTCCGAAAACAAAACAATTGTAATTTAAAAGTGATGAAAAAAATTCCACTGAAAGGTTGAAGATGAAATAATACGACCGGATTTCACTAATAATGAATTTTAAACAAATATGTCTCTAAAGTTTCTAACTGGAATTAAAATAAAAAACAGAAAAATTAGAAAAATATAAAATAAAAATATAACTACGTTCTTATACACGTGGTAACAAATCACTGAAAATTAAATGACTGAACACGTCCATTCATACATTGTTGAGTTGATATGAATAATCAAATTTGTGGTCGTTGCCTAATTGCAGCGGACAGTAACCCGTGCATATAAAATGTAACACAATTAGCACAAATTTATGCCGCCTACAAGACCCCAGAATAAATCATGGAGCATAATAATCTTCGTCATTTATACAAGTCGCTTTATCTAAGCCTCCACCAATTAATTCACAAACAATGAAACACAATCAAATGAATGAAACAAATTTTACGCCCCGGTCACCAAATTTCTTATCTGATGGGCAAATTTTCCAAATCGAGTAATAAACCCCTCATGTGCTAATGTTGAATAGCACATATAGTATTAATAATACTATTAATAATAGTATAAAAATTGTAATTGCAATAAGTTTGTAATGGCCAATTTTTAGATTTACTCTCTACGATAACGTGTACTTTTGAAAAGTTAATTTTACTCATTCATTTTATTTACTTCCAGATGGAACCCAGCCGCCACTTTAAAGACAAAAAAAGTAAATGTACGTTAAAACTAAATCTACATTGTAAGTGCTTTAATAGAAGAAACATTTTTGGCCAAACACACAAAGTACCTACATCGAATGATGATGTTCTTGGGTCTCCGGATAATCTAGTCCGGAAATAAAATCATTCCGGAAATTGAAAGTATATCAAACACAGCAGGAGAAGTTTTCATAAGAGTTGCATCAACCAGACTGTAAATGTAACATTTTTTATATCATTTTGAAAAAAAAATTTAGACGATTCAATTTTTTAAAAATATTTCCTATGTAAAAATAGGTTACCTTGTGTTATCAATTAATGGTTTTTTGACATTGTTTTTCTGATAAAATATACACTGCTCCAAGGAATTAACGCACCACCAAAAAATAACAAAATTTTTAAAGTTAATTTGTGCCTAGACCATGTGTCCGATTTCAATGATTTTTTTTTGTATGATAGGTTTTTTATTCAAAAATGTGAATGTACTATCGTTTTGTCAAAAAAAAATATTTTTTTATGAATACAGTGTGTAACAATTGCGACGTGTTTTTTTTTTTTTCATAAATTTTGTAACACCCTGTGGAGTTCTACAGGTACACCAGCAAGTTAGAATTCATATCGTACTCTAGCCTTATTAGTACTATTAGTACCTGAAAAACACAAGTTTATAGCATTATTATTATTATTATTAGTTTATAGCAAATTAGTGGGAACCATTAGACAGCGACTGTATTTTGCATGTAATTTGAGACCTAGAGTTGCTGCTCGAGGTCCAGCTTTAACTAAAGAGCACCGGATGGCTAAATTTTGCCCGAAAGCACGTTAACTGGACAGAGGCTCAATGGAAACGTGTGTTGTGTTATTTACAGACGAGTCCCGATTTTGCCTTTACAATAATGATAGACGTCTTCGTATATACAGACTTCCCAATGAACGATATTCTCAGTGCAATTTCTCCAATACAACATTATTTGGGGGCGGATCTGTGATTGTCTTGGCGGGTATTTCTTTGACATGTTATGCTATAAAATTGTGTTTTTCAGGTACTAATAGAGATAATAAAGTGAATCAAAAACGAAAATGTTAAGAAACGATAAGGCTAGAGTACGATATGAATTCTAACTTGCTGATGTACCTGTAGAACTCCACAGGGTGTTACAAAATTTATGAAAAAAACACGTCGCAATTGTTACAATTGAATAAAAAACCTATCATACAAAAAAAGAATCATTGAAATCGGACACATGGTCTAGGCACAAATCAACTTTAAAAATTTGGTTATTTTTTGGTGGTGCGTTAATTCCTTGGAGCAGTGTATAAAAATGGGCTTGAACAATAAAATGAAACAATGCTTGCTTGCCTATTTCAAGTAAACCGCTAATATTATGTATAAATAACATCAGGCAAATATGTTAATAAATGAAATTAGTCGAATTTAAAAAAAAAGGTACTAACGCGCAGTCGGTAGGATTCGAACCTACGCTCCCAGAGGGAATCTGATTTCTAGTCAGACGCCTTAACCGCTCGGCCACGACTGCTATGTATCTGTATATTGGCGTCCATATTTTCAGATTCCAACGAAATTTTTAAGATGATGCGACTACTTTTTAAGAAATTTGTATTAGGACGCCATAAAATCAAACGTATTGTTCCGTAAATGTAGTTGAAAAATATTTGTGAATCTGTTACGATACGTCCGCAATCCTACCAGAGGTACAGAACCATTAAACGGATATTTTATATTAAAGACCAAGTTGTCAATAAAATTCTGTAAAATTTCTTCACCATTTTAGTACGAAACTTAGACGGCTCAAAACACACACGTGGCCGTTAAAATTCTATTAGGATGGCAGAAGATTTAAATGGTTAGAAAGTAGCTTATCGAGTTATAGATAGCACGTATCTATCAAACGGCATACACATACATATAGTTGTGTTTTATTAGGAGATCATAACAAGTATGGCCTGTGCGATTCTAATACGAATGAGGTCGAAAATATAATTATTAATATTATTACAGATACAAATTTATTACTTCTTCTACTTGGATATAAATCAAAATTTCTACTGCCAATAAATATACCCCTACCCATCTCATGATTTTTTAAATATTTTTTATAAACATTTCAGTACACAAATATTGACTGTAAAATATTGACTGTAAAATTATATTGAATGTGGTTTAATGCTTATTCTAATATATCTTTTTTTTTCTTTCTTGAGCGTGTAACCAAATTGAAACTCGAGTTGCGCAATAAAATATATTTATTACAACACACCAAATATAATAAATATAAAAATGTGTTTCGTAATCTTTATCAAGCAATAAATATATTTGACGTTTGTTATATTTTACTTCGAAACCTTTTTATAAAAATAGTTTACTATGAATTTGTTCCATCAATTAGTTCAAAAGGTTGAAATATTTAAAAATAATTAATGAATCAAACTTTACAATTCCTAAACCCTATTGCGTCCCACGTTACGACTTCTATATACTCCAGCTATTGCTGTAAGGCTAGGAAAAACGTGGAAAAAAC
>JAFFZR010002169.1:0-13421 GCA_018397195.1 Lethrus apterus
ATTTGCGAATATTCCCTCCCCTAATTATTTTATAGGAAAATGTTAAACACAAAAGTTGTAGACAAAAAAATGTATCTAAATTCTTTGTTATTTATTTTCTAACACCTTTTGGTCCTGCTAGACTTGAAGAAAAAGTATTAGGAATGAACCGATAAATAGTACTAGCCATGAATCCTGATAGTAATAATACATGTCACGTTTTGACAAACAAAATAAGTTTGCTGATTCTTAAAATGAATTCCTATAGCCAAGAAGAGAAAGTCAACTTTATTAAATGGTACTACTCTGGATTGTCTTTTAGGGACATACAAGCAACTTTTGTTGGATTCTACCAGTAAAAACGTGATATGTTATATGTAATATTTATAGTTATTAGTATATAAATATAGTAGAGTAGAGAGTGTAAGAGTGTAAGTTCCGGATCCGGTTCCGATATCGGATCCGGATCCGATATCTGGATATCGGATCCGGATCCAGATCCAGATCCAGATCCGGATAGTACATCGAACCCAGATATCCGGATCTTCGGGTATCCGGATAGTTTTGGATCCGGATATCCGGATCCTAATATCAACGGATTTTGCCAGCACTGTAGTAAGAAGGTCTATTAAAAACAGAATAAAAAGTGGTGGTTGTCATTTAAAAAAATTTATGATGACGTCATTGTGCAAAAACAAATGACGTCATTCCAAAAAAATTAACGTCAGAAGACGGCATTTTAAAAACAAAAATTGACCTGTCCGAGCGATTTTTTTAAAAACATTATAAAACTCATTTATGAATTTTGTTCCAAACTTTATCACCACACTGTATTTATTATAATTAACAGGCTGGTAATATTAGTTAGGGAATTTTCTTCTTCTAAACGAAAGACACGATGTAAAGGTTTGCAAAAATAAGTAACGGGAAGGAAGAAACGAAACAGCGAATGAAAAGACGATGCAACTTGAAACACCGGATAAAATTAAAAACATTTTGGAATGACGGATACAAAATGTACGGTAAAAGTAAATGGAAAAATTTCGTAGGAATTTATGGTGAAGAAGGGTTTAAGATAGGAGGGCACATTGTCAACAATCTTATTTAATGCAGCGGGATAAATAGAAGCGGTTCGATAATGAAAATATTAGAGTAGAAATAGAAGAATTGGCCATAGCATTAATTAAGACATCTGAACACTACTGATTAGTAATCAACCATGAAGTAATAATAAGGATAATTTTATACAAAATCATTCATAATAAAAAAAACATCGAACCTAATTTGTGCTTCAATCTCAAAATTGATTTTTACAATTTTTATTAATATAACCTTTATCCAAAAGTTTGATATTAGCATTTTCTTTTTCACGTAACTCTATTTAAATTGGAATGTGAATCCTTGAAATAGCCGACTCCGAGTCGATCGATAATTTCATTTAAAAAGCTATTAGTTCGTACATTACCTGACGCAGCAGCGCTTTGGGGTGAAAATATCATAACTGTATTTCCAATGGTTGTCGTGAAATCGAGGAAACCGTAGACGGTTTGCGTGACAAAAGATTCTTGTCCCGAATGAATTTGCGGAGAAGGATTTATCAAGACGGGTTCCGGAGACGCTGAAAGAAGTCCCACTGAAACAAGCAATTACAGTTTATTAGTTTCTGGAAGAAGACCCTAATGTCAGTTAAGCTCTCATTAAGACACTTAATTGAAACCTCGCGTACAATAAATGCAAAATAGTCATTTATACAACATTCATAAGAAGTTATAAAACTATGGAGTGATTATTTTAAAGCCGTTTATTGTTTACATTGAAAATACAACTGTGTTTACATGCTTTGATGATAAATTATTCAGTTTTTATTCATTTAGAAAATTATGTCACAGTAAAGACACAGTTTGTGTTCAATATATTTCATCGAAGTTATTGCATTTTTATTAGTTTTTAGAATATTTGAAGAACTCCATCAAAATACTGAGATTCAAATTATTATTATTGGCGATGGTGCGAGAGAAAACGAGGCAACAAGTTTATTAGTTTAAGAACCATCGAGATCCATTGTTCGTTTAAATTGAGTTTTATCCAGAATTAAATTAAAATTCGCAAAACAGACGAACAATAGTTGTTTTGCATAAAAATTACTTTCGGGTGAGTTTTAATTTTTAATTATAAATTTTAATTGAAATTGCTGAATCCTCCACAACATCATAGACTTTTCTGATTTCACAATACTGCGATGCGTTACCTCATTTCTATTCGCGCTCCATCATTTGTTTATTGTTTAAAATTGTTTCGTCAGCTTGCTGTGAAAAACACATGATTCAGTTGAAAAAGTTTTGCGGCAGTTATTAAACTTAATTAAAAATTAATTAATAATAAGTTTCTATTTACTTTTTTTCTATTCTAACATTTATTATTAAATAATAACCTAAAATGCTTCATTCATCATTTCTTCAATAACAATTTCAAGGTTTGAGGCCGAAACTAGCTTAAATTTCAAGTCAAATAAATCAAAAGCGAAAGATTCCTCGCACGAAAGACGAAAAAGAATGAAAAACTATTAAATATTATTTGAGAAAATGTCAACGGATTTAAACTTAAAATGGTTTCGGCTTAATTTTGATGGACATTAATTCAACGTAATTATCTATCGTTTCTTTCGTCTTTGTTCCATGATAACAAAATATGTTACGATTGGAAAACTTTTAGAAATATTTTTGATTCACTGGTCTCACTTATTCATCTAAGTTATATTGTTATTGCTCGGACTTCATAAAAGGTAAACTTTAAATGGCTGTAGTTTACGACGAAACGATCAAAGTTTAAAGCAGTCATATTTCATAAACTTTCCGAGTTTTCGAAAAGAAAACAGTTTTCATTGGAATAATAATTATGTTTTTCTGTTATTACGTACGCAGCATTAAAAGGAGTATTTTTCTTTAGCCATTAGAGTTAGCCCGTTACAGACTTTGTTACATGAACTAACTTTTCAATCTTTCTTAAGGAACTTTAAGCGCTTTTTATTTAAATGTTACTTACATAAACTTTGTATTTTTTTTATATTTTAAATTAGTCATATACGGAAAAATAAATAAAATTAATCATTTAAAAAAAATTAAATTATTATAAACGTCAACAATAACGTATTTGGATCATTTTCATTACACATGTAATGTACAATCCTTGTCATTAGCAACTGAGCATGATTTATGATTCGCATCTTATTTCAATCTGCTCGTAGTATAATAATTCAGTGTGTTAGTGAAGGGACAAGCCGCTCCTCATTGTTTGCACGTTTATTAAACCCATTACTCTCACTCGCAGGCGGCATACCTCATCTCATTTGTCACAAGGTTGACTCGATGCAATGTTACACCCTACACGTGCACCATCACGTGGGCCACGTTCAGACAAAGGTCACAATAAAGTTCACCGTGTGTATTTTATCGAAGCCGCCTACATAAATCTTGTATTTCTGTGAAAATTGCCGTTGTTGGAAATTTATTTCAAGATAGTTTAACAAGCAAATTTACAACAAAAATCTACAATAAATAAATTGCTCGTAAAAGAAGCGCTTCATTAAAAATAGTAAACAAAAATTAAGTGTTTAAAATATTTAATAATTAAGCCTGGCGTGCGTTATTTCATCGAAAAAGCAAATGTGATGGAGCAAATACAATTTTTTGTGCTCGATAATCGGAGTTTAAGAAATCGCATAAAATTATATTTTTCATTTTTATGACTTTTAATTCTACGGCTGTAAAACGCGGTTAACTACCAATTAAGTGCCAACTAGTGGAAGTAATTCACCTGCAAATGCTTTATATGGTTGACTGTTATTGTCCCTTCTCGGCGTACGTTTGTGTTTCAAAAAAATGTGTGGTCCGTACTAACAACAATTTCGACAAAATTTGTTCGAAAATATTTAACTTTACAAACAATTTTGTTTCCCTTATAACATTATCGATAAAATGTTAAAATATTGTTTATGAAACTTAAACGTGAAAATGTAAATGTTAGAAAGAAGGTAATTCATAATTTTTAAGATACATTATGCTAATATTACAAAAACTTTAAATCTACATTTTAGCAAAGTCAATTTAATTAATATTTTAATTTTCATACTTAATCTAAATGCATTCACCGACAAAAAAAAAATCAATTTAACGGTGAACATTTTAAATAAAAGCTTAAACATTTTTAAAGCTTGCAAACGACCGAAAATTCAACGTATTAAGAATTTCTCGGAAAAAATACCTACTTGACCCATTATTATCTCTATCGACCAATAACGACATATATTTCAACGAACTTCGTGTCTTAAATGTCTGGTGCTTTTTCTTCGTTTCCTCTTCGTAGACTTTAAAGTCATTAAGTTGAAGTGAACGGCAAACAAAAAACTAATTTACTTCGCCGTAATTAATGATGTTCTCGTAGAAAGAAGCGCATGTAAATAAATCTTGTCCGTTTACATTTTCATAAAAAAAATTGTTTTATTTCATCAGGATTCGGATGTAAACATTTTAACGTTTATTAAAAAAGATTGTTTGTTACGGAAAAGAATCGTGGCTCATCATCATGGAGTAATATTACGTTAAAATAATTGATAGATACATTTGAATAATGTGTTTTTTTTTTTGAGTCCTAATAATTTTTTTCCAAATTTGGCAACACTGCTCGCCTCGCTACTTATTTCTCGCGTTTTCACGAGAAGTCGACTGACACGTGACTCGATCATTAAATAAACGTAGCAACTCGCAAATGCATTAATAAATTTTTTGAATATATTGTCAAAGTTCAACTTCTGTTGTCGTTATTTAATTTAGATTTTCTTTGAATATCGGTTCTAGGAAATGCATGCCAAACTAACCTTCATATTTGTTAAATCTAATCCGGTAACGCGCTGCAAATCCTAACCTTATTGGTATCGGCACTAGATGTCACTTTTATATAAAATGTCACTTCACAGAATTTTCATTATTAGAATTTCTAAGAAACCAACACTGCATCACCTTTTCCTTTTTTAGGTCTGGCTAGTTGAAGAGTCACAGCAACTCTTAGATTCTATCGTTGATTTTCGCCTTTTATAGCCGAAAATAAACAAATGAAAACTTCCGGAAAACTCGAATTTGAATCGCGTTTATAATGCGGTGTTGCAATATGTAATTACGTTGACCTGTTGTCATTTTCATAGTTTATAACGGTTTTTTGTTGGTTATGAAAGTGGGTGTTAGTTTTGTTTTGTTAATTGTATGATTGAATTCGATTACGACTGATGCCATTTCAATGGAATTTAATGACAATTTAAATTGAAATTCATTTCTATTGTTAGGATTTTGGTTTTCATTACTATCTCCATCCGTTGTTGAATTAACTAAATTAACTAAATTGTCATATCATTTTGTATTAAAATTTCTACATTAAATTTGTTTTAAACTTATTAAAATTGAATGATCTCCTTGAATTTAATGAAATATGATTTTGATAACTCGTTATTGAATTGTTATTGCCTTTTTAACCATGCTTTAGTTTTTTTAGTGCTGCCATCTATCGGATGTTACGAAAGCTGAAACTTTTTCTTTTTTGGCATTTAATGTGGTTGTTTTGGTTGAAATTGTTTAAAATGACTTAATTTACATGAAAATTGAAGTCTTCATCAAGTCCCTATTACTTAATTTAACCTTGTCTTGTCGCTCATACATCGTGAGCCAATTTTGGTTATTTACTTAAGTTACTAATTAAATGTATGGTTAATTAATTCATTTTCTGTTTTAGATTACTGTGATTGTTCGCTACGATGATTAAAAGTTGTCCGGTCCGTTTATTCGGACGCGCACCTGTCTTGATCGGAGGTTGTCGATGACTGATCTCGTTCCATATCGTTGTGATGGGTTTTGGTTCGTTTTCTAACCATTCCTTGTTGGATTCCTTTCCATGGCTGGGATGTGATTTACTGGATGCAAGATTGTTCCATTTTGAAGTGTTTTCATGGTGATCGGAGAGTTCTTGTAGTTTTTGATTACACCATTCTTCCGTGCCGGGCGAATGTAGATAAATAATATCTATCGATCCATGGACCTGTGTGATACATAAATGTGATAATTGTGATTTTGCTTTAATTTGTGTTTTTCCCCGTTTTCTATGTTAAAAGTGTATTTGTTATGGCATTTTTTTTACATTTTTGAATATTTTCATTTATTTTTTTGTTTACCATAGAAAATATCACAGCAATAAAATCTGTTTTTAAAAAACGAAAAAGTTTTACAAGCTTCCTACAAAGTTATCAAATAGCCAGACTCAAAAATACGCACACCATTGAGGATCATTTTTAATTACTGACTATTCCTATTCAGATGATACTGTTGTTGGTCAACTTCACGATATAGATAATTGTGTAATTGAGGCAATCGGAATATGCACAGATGGTCCAGATAGTGTTCGAGTAAAAAATATACAACGTGATCAAGGCTACATCTATGCAAAAAAATTAACAAAATTAAAAAGTATTCAAATTTGATCTATCTAATCAGCATTATTATTAATAATTCGTTCGTTGTATAAATTGAGCCGTTTGGATATTTCCAATCTATTTATGACTCTTAAATTGGCATTATGAATATTATACGTATAGCATTGCGGTTTTATGGTAATTACTACACGTACGAAGCATACAAATAGATAACAAAATGTGAAACACAAATAACATGATTACCATTAAAGAAGCCGCAAATCTGCCACAAACCAACAAACCGGAACTCTAACGCATACTTCATGCTAATACTATAATATCAGCATATATTTTACAATAGACAACAACACAGATTAAAGTGGAAGAGACACACATTAATAAATGCTTAGCGAATGAATTGTTGCGATCGAAACCCAAGATATTTTATTGTTAGTTGCCGTTTAAACTTTAAGTACGTTTATTTTCTATAATTTTTTGTTTCAATCAAACGCTTTTGAAAATTATTTTACCCGTCTTTACTAGACTTGCATTAATCCGCAGACCAACGTTAGTTTCTGAGTCATTATCCGTCGTCAGTATGGCTATTGTAAGCGACTAATGCTTGTTAGCGACCTCTGCCAGGTACGACAGTTATAATATTTTCAATTTTTTACGATTGTATTTAATGCGGCATCTATCCGGAGTGAAAGGGCGCCAAGTATTTAATTGGAAGAGATGCAGCATCTATTATTACCTTGATTCAAATTTTAATCTTAGTTTTTGTAGAAAAATAATCGTATAAAGACGTAAAATTAAAAATATAATAAAATACCTTAGTGTATCGTCTTACTTTTACAATAAATAAAATAAAGCCATTGGTTTCTATAAACACTAACTATCAATGAATTATCGGATTAAACCCAATCATGCAAATAAGCTAATGTGCATTGAAACTTTACGATATACATGTGAATAGCACATGTTCAAATACAAGACAAACAGCAGACAACAAAATGCATCGCCATGTAATGTCGGTCCGTACGTAATCTATCGTAAGAGCTTTCCTCATAATTGTTCTGGAAAGCTAATATGTAGTCAATACGCCAGCTTTCGGGTATACAGGATGTTCATTTTTGGAGCTACAGAGTCTGTTAAATTAGCAAAGATGCAGTGATTTTTCCGCTGATTACAACGGTCCACACTAAAAAACAATTGCGCATCACATTTCAGAGCCAACTCAGATAATTAATTTTTTTTTCATCTTACGGTTGTACTATTAGAAAAGCATTCTATGTAAAATTTAACTTTTTATCAATTAAAATATACAGGATGTCTCATAAAATTTTTTTTTGTTAGTTCGAAAATGCGACTCGCAACTGTTTTTTTGTTCATTGTAATCAGTAGAAAAAACTACACATTTTTGATGTATTGACCAACACTGTAGCTTCTCTACTAACAAAGTTATCACATGTGCGGTGACCTGTATTAATGTCGTCGTAGCTCTTTTGTTTTTCACATCTGGGTTATAGCAGTATAAGAAGTTTTGTGCAAAATTTCATTTTCTACCGACTGCTACATAAATATACAGGGTGTTCCATTAAAAAAAAATCTAATTATCTGAGTTGGCTTTGAAATGTGATGCGCAATTGTTTTTTTGTGTGAAGCATTGTAATCCACGCAAAAATCACTGTATCTTTGCTAATTTAACCGACTCTGTAGCTCCAAAAATAACGAAGATAGCAATAGTGCGCAGATAACTACTAAAAAGCATTATACACATATTTCGCTGATTACCTTGCTATTGCAACTTCGAGCATCCAACTTTACATTTTTTCAGATTTTTTTTCGTAGTTAACTAAAAATGATTTGCTGATTTTTTGCCTAATTATAGAGATATACAATTGTCACATATAAAAAAAATAACTTCTTATGAAATACAATTATATAAAATACTAAAAGTTAGGGATATATTTTAATGGAACGTGGTGGACAAATTTGTCGTCGTTACGTTCAAAAAACCGCTTACGAACATTTCCTCACAGAATATTGTTTCCATAACCTTTTAAAACTTGTAAACATTTTCTTTTCGTCACTTTTGTTACCAGAAACTTTTTTGCCCCATTTCGGTAACATAAAACGAAATGTACGGTGTGGATTTCCATTGTACATAGTTAACAAGCGTAACTTTATATCCCCGTGCGTATATACCACTTTTATAGCTTTTCGTTTTTACTTCCTTATAAATTACTACGTAAACATAAATCATGCTGATTTTAACTTGAAATATTCATAGTATGCAACAAATTTGTAGTAAGTGTAATTATTGAAAATTTTCATAGTAAATAATAAGTCAGTGATAGCGAGCTATTTTTTTTTCTAAGAATACACACTAACGAATAAATCTTGAGCACATGTATAATATGTGCATTATTTATAATGAATAAATGCATATTCAAGGGATTAATTTAACGATATTAAGATTTTTACTCGTTGATTGAGCGAAACAACGCATACTGGCTACTGCGAAACAAATTAATGTACATATATTAATGAATGTGTAACTAACAACACTGTCCATTATTGTAGATTTAATAATCATACCAATTTCGAATTCGGAATTATAGTGCTTTTGTTACCTCGCAATTTATTATTCATATTGTCTTAATAAGTGGAGTGCCTTAAGGACAACTTAAACATTAATGAGGAGAACATACACGCAATAATTTAAGAAAATAATTTATTATCGAATCTCACAGAAGTATAATAACAAAATTATTGACTGTTGTTTTTTTTTAAAAAAAAGATTGTACCAGGACTGTTAGTGTTAAAAAAATACTTAATCTATTTGCTTTTCTCCACGTTTCCTCTTCTGTTCTAGATCCTGAGAAACGGTTTTAATAAGAAATGTGAAAGAATCTTCTGGAAACTGTATTTATTCTTTCAAATTTTCTTTGTTCGCGTTGATTTTATTAAAATAATTACTGCGTTGTTATTTTTTGCATTTTCTACGACTAGCCGATTTTCAATAAGTTAAAATGTACATTCCGTTATGTTCAACTTGAGGAAATACACATCTTATTTTCCTCGTAATCCATGTATGTGTCGGTCGGAATAGAAAACTTAAAATGACTTCGAGTTAGATATATATTCCTACTAGAGAAAATAGGTCAAAGAACTCCGTCTCGTACAACTCGCCTCTTATCAGATTATATCAATATTTTCATATATCATTTACATATGCGCCCGTATGTCAAAATGTAAGCAATCTACAGACATTTTTGATATTTTGTTATATTATAATTCAACTTGACGTTGCACTCACGAACAAACATAAAATACCCTTGCAGCTGCGCTATTTCACGAAATAACTAACCAAATATATTTAATATTGTCACAAGCATTTTTACCATTGAACATTTTAAATGTTATCAAATAAGTCTGCATTTAGCAAGTTGCATTGTTAATGGCAATTAATACGCTGAACGGGCGCATTCACATTTTAATTGAATTCTTTTAAATGGAGACCAATTTACCATTTCAAATGAGAGATTTACTGAAGTACAGGGTTTTTAATTTAAATGAATTTGTGTGCTGACGCGCAATTATCGTCAGGATAATTAACTAGTACTTTATATATATAATTCAATGGAGAAATGCAGTTCTGCAAAATAAAACGTTCATTAAGCGAAATAGAGTTTTAAACCTTATTTATGTTATGTATATGTCATTAATTAATACTAATAACCAACGATTTTCTTGGGTGTATCAATCGATCGAACAGGCGCATTCGATCGTCTATTGTGCATTTTTATTTTTTATATAGCTAGTTTTTATATTTTATTGTTTTCTTGTTAAAATGATTTTTTCCCAAAATTAAAAAAGGTAATCATAAAGATAAAGTTTATTTAATAAAAAAATTTACGTCATGAGTTTTTCTTCAGTTGTGCTTCTTCTAAATATAATACATAATTTCAATCCTAGATATTCATTTTCATATTGTTTTCCCATCGCCTCAATGATTTTAATGACACTTTCCGAAAACCACAAGTATAGAAAATGTGAGTAAGTTTTGTGTCGACAATTTTCATCTCTTCAGTTTGTTCTTGTACCACTTAAGTCACAATTTTTCGGAAACCATTTTGCTCACAAAAAAAATCCTCTTCTCATAGAAAAATTACATTTTTCTTCTCCACGGAAATTCAAATGAAAAATATAACAAAGACTGTCTGACTCATAATCACTTCTATGTATACATTTCTTAATGTCAAATTTTTGTAAATTTAACTTGAACATAAATCGTTTTTGTGACAGTGCACTTAAAAGTATCGAAAAATATTTGGCAACAACTAGATATCTACGATATGAATTATTATTTCTTTGTGTTTAGAAGGAGAATAAATAACTATTGACGAAATTTTGGCTGCTTCGTCGAGCTCATTAATACATGTTGATTTGGAAAAGTAGAACAGCTGTGCCAACTATTTATTATTATTTATTATCAGTTAGTTTTATGTACATATTTAGATATTAAAATGAATTTTTGGCAAAAAGTATTCGGTTGTCCGTAATAACAAAAAAAATAATTTTTCAGTTCTTTTTCAGTAATGAATTATATTAAATTCTCCAAGTCTTAAAACTTTAGAATGAGTAATTAGAATTAAAATTTATTAAAGGTTACTTGGATTAAGCAAGTCAGTCACGTTTATTTTATTGTTGTAACTTGTAATTTCGAGAGTGTGCATGCACTTAAATTATAATCATAATAAAAAATCCTCTGGTATGTAAATATAGAAAACATAAATACGATTTTGAACTTTTTAAATTAAATTATAATTAATTAAATTGTATAACGTGAAAAAAAAAATAGAAAAATGTGAAAATATAATAACGACCAATTTAATTTAATTGTTTATTTCTTTCACAGATTATTTTGAAGAAATTAAATATTTCATTAACTGTATATTTTTGCATTGTGAACATTTTTGTTGAAAGTGTAACACATCAATGGATAAACCAATTTATTTGAAAATATCCGAAGCTGAATATCTAAAAAACTAAAATGTCGAAATGTGCAATTACTTGATAAATTCTGCTCTCCGTATATAATTTAACAATGCACTTCATTACTGTTCGTTATCGATTTATAACGAGTACAGGTAATATTACACTAATACTGAATGTAGCATTGTTTTATTTCGAAATTAAGTTTCTGTCAAAAATTGCGATAGAGTCGCTGGCTGCATTTACGGATTAAAATATTACAAAATTTCAAAAACTTAATTTATTACAACCGTTTTCTCTCATTTACGGTGTGAATTTTTAAAACTGCATTGATTATGTGATTAATCACGGAACACAAAATAATATGCCGAGTAACGCCGCCGGTTGTATATAAATTAAGGGCCAAGCAATTTGCAGTGGAATAAAACAAGGTTAGCAAACTTCAGAGGGGTGATAACAACCTTCCTTCCTCATTACAAATCTGTTTATTTGGAAAGCCTCTGGATAAGATAATCTAAAACGATTTTAATTCTTGTGTAAAATAATAGGGGCTTGTGTATATTTTGAATGACGCCTTGTAATAATTTAATATATTTCATATGTAACATCAAAAAATGTTTTGTTTTTATCATTTAATACTGTACATTTTTTATTGATTTATATACATAGATTATACCGGGTGTGCCAACTATCTGGGGTCGGTCTATTACGTCTTACCTATTCACTTTATTAAAAAATGTTTCAAGTAAAAGATGTTTGGAGTCAAGTACTCTACACCATAAAATTATTCTGAAACATACAGGCTGTTTAGTTCTGCCTGTACGTTATACAACTTTGTTATTTTAAATGGAACATCCTGTATATCGTCGCATTTTCAGATTCCCCGGAACAAAATAGGGAAAGTTACAGACCCCACACTAAAATTGAGCGGTTTTCGAGATATTCCACATTTAGACAAAAAAAATTAATTTAGGTAGTTCTCTTTAAAAATTAATAATGTTTTTATTAACGACGATTTTGTAACGATTCGTTGGAATAATGGTAACAATGCTTCAAGTTAAACAGTCAATACCAAATATCCTCGTTATATTATACAGGGTGATTCAAAATTGATAATGAATTGTAGCATCTTTAAAAGGCTATTACTATCATATATCTTATTTTGTCTAACACAGCTTTTATGATACTGAATTACCTATAACTCCAAAAGAATTAACTTTAGCTATAGGGAATGTAATACGCGATCAAAAAAGAACTTAACACTTAATCAAATGGCATAAAAATATACAGAATGTTCCATTTGAAAAAAAAGAGTTTTAGCCTTTTAAAGATGCTACAATTCATTATCAATTTTGAAACAACCTGTATAATATAACGAGGATATTTGGTATTGCCTGTTTAACTTGAAGCATTGTTACCATTATGCCTACGAATCGTTACAAAATCGTCGTTAATAAAAACATTATTAATTTTTAAAGAGAACTAAATTATTATTTTTTTTTACCTAAAAGTGGAATATCTCGAAAACCGCTCAATTTTAATATGGGGTCTGTAGTATAAACTTTCCCTATTTTGAGCCGGGGAATCTGAAAATTTGACGATATACAGAGTGTTCCATTTAACATAACAAAGTTGTATAACGTACAGGCAAAACTAAACACCTTGTATATTTCAGAATAATTTTATGGTGTAGAGTACTTGACTCCATACAACTTTTACTTGAAACATTTTGTAATAAAGTGAATAGGTAAGACGTAATAGACCGACACCAGATAGTTGGCACACCCGGTATATAATATAATAATATATAATAGTACAGAGTGAGCAACTGGAAGTGACCACCACGTGACCACATACGTCACAAAAATAGTGTATTTTTTTGCTTTACTGCTACCCATACTGCTTATTGTATTTACGTTCTGTCATCTGTCATAAATACTGGAATGAAAACCTTTTTCCAAATTATTTCTGTATTAAATGTATTCTTTTA
>JAFFZR010002170.1:0-13323 GCA_018397195.1 Lethrus apterus
AAGAAGAAGAAGAAGATTAACACTAAGATACCGATATCTTTACAAAGGAAATGATGGCTTCGCTTGGTTGGATGCATTCGGGAGATCTAATTTTCGACTACTTTTCACACATATCGCTTGGTATATTTTCAATGGTGTGTTGAATTTTGCGTGCCAGGAATCGAATGAGATTTCACATAACGTCACAGAAAAAATCTTGGTGGCCAGTTGGTGAAAGCATTTTTCGAAACAACGAGTTTGGAAATTTTTCTTGCAATAAATCAATTGTCTGAGATGTGGGACAAGTGTTAAAAAAATAAGGTCCGAATACGCCTCGAGCCCAAAAACCTCACCAAAAGGTAACTTTTTGGGGATAAAGAGGTAATGTGATTCATTTGAGGATTTTCATTAGCCAAAATCCTACTAAACTAAACTGCTCTAGGGCACGCGAAAGTTCGACGCATATATTGATCAGCTGACTTCAGTTCTTGAGTAATTTGAACTTTATTTTATGACCCTTCATTTGAAGATAATTATGCGAAATTTTCCATGTAGTCGTTTGAGAAAATCCGAGTGGTTGGGAATGATGTGGAATATAGAGATTCGGATCTTCCCTTACATTCTGAATGACGATGCAGAATTTGTGATTTATTTGAAAGTTCGTACAAATTTTTATAAATAAATAGACCGTTCGGTTGGTTATTATGTTGACCACAAATTTCTCGCAAAGCTCAAAACGTTTGGCGAAGCCAACAAGCATTTTTCATCTAGCAAAGTTTGACGTTCAAATTCCCAGCAGTGTCGCCATTGTTACATTTCAAAGTTCTGACGCGATTATTGAAAAACCCAACCCAACACACCGACACAAGTGTCTGCATCCAATCTTAATGTAGAAAATCAAGACATATATACATATCTGAAACATAAGATCGCCCTAGGAAAAGACAAGACATCCGAGATAGATTTGGCCAACTGAATTTTCGGAGTCAGATTCCAAACACTTTAGCGTTTAGATAGGCCAGAACTAGAGGATTAGCCATTTTTCACCACTTAATTAAACAAATACTGATATAGCAAGCTTCAGGTTCAGATTTTATTTCCGATCATAGTTACAACTTTCCAAGAAAGTCGGGTAAGTCGACTTCCACACGAATGCTACGAGTTCTACAACCTGTGATAAAATTGTATTGTGCAAAAGCTTATTTTAAAGAAACATCATTATACTTGGAAACCTTTATTTGGCATTAGCCATCCTTTGACCTTTCTAATTACATTATATATTTACATATACATTATATTTGTTTCTTTCATTCCTCTTCCTCCGCTCCAATTTTTCTTCATTGCCCTCAATAGCAGACCATTTGTTATTTCGTGGAAACAGCTTCTCCAAACACTTCTTTATATCCGTCTCCTCTTTCGGCCATCTTCCCTCGCAATTCGTCATCCAGTATCCCCATTCATCTCTTCCTGCTTCGAAGAAATCAAAAACTCTATACATCCAATACTTATTTCCCCTCTCATCATTTCTACTCCTAAATCTTTCTATTACATTCTCTTCCACAGTCATCGTATAGATAATGAATACCTCATCTTCCTTTTCGGATTAACACTGCTTTAGTATTTACCCTAATGTTAAATCTGTTCACAAATGTTATTGTTGTAATAGTTTTTTTTTTAAATCGTGATTTATACATACAATTGCTAGAACCAGGTGAAGTATTTATTTATTCATAAAACATGTATGTAGCTCAATGTCAAACGGCGACTTTCACGTTAAGTAAATACCGATAGTTATAACAAAAAAAAAATCGTTTTATAAACAGTAAGAAAAAAGAGAACAAATATCTGTGTTATACCAACACATATTTCAAAAATAATGAAAGAAAAAACGCTGGCAGCCCTTAGAGATAGTTTTCAAATTAAAAAAAAAGAAAACATTACTTGGTAAATTGCCAAGGAAAAACTTATCCTCTATTAGTTGGTTCCCAATGACCCCAAAAACCCCAAATACTTTTGGGCATTTACAATGGTTTGAAACTCGATTCACCTGATTCAATTGTTAATGCTTTTGCTGAATATTTCTGCAGGCTTACATTCAGTCTGACAATATTTTTTTCAATACTATTTCAACACAAAGTAGTAACATTCCTTCCATGTCTGAATAGGAAATAATAAATTCTTTAAGGTTTTTGAAGATATTTTTACCTTTGTGATCGAAGGTATCCCAAGTTTTATTCTTTGTGACTGTGCCACGCATTTGTTAAAGCTCTCATCCATATGTTTAACTTAATTTCAAAAACTGGAGAATTTCCGACTGTGTGGAAGAAGACCAGCATTTCTTCGGTTCGTAAAAAGGGCGATTCTTCTAAGATGACGAACTAACGATGATTTTGGCAATTTTTCATAGTACGTCTCTGAATTTATTGACAGTCGCAGTCTAGTTGATGTAATTACATGGATTTTCAAAAGGCATTCGACTAAATGAGTCAAAATATTTTATTTAAAAAAATTGTCTGTGCCTTCCCTGAACAATTGCTTCAATTGTTGAAATTATATTTGTTTAATAAGGAATATTAGGCACAAGCAGCCTTCCCCAAGAGTCCCAAGACTCAAACTAGAGCCTTTGTTATTCCTGTTATTCATCATTTCATCATTTTGACTTGACGTTTAGCGAGACTTTTAAAGATCTTGGTGTTATTTTTGATTCACAGTTCACATTTGTCTACCACATCAAAAGTGAAAAAAGGTGAAAAATAAACAAGGTATATAAATATGTTAAAATCGATTGTTTCAGAAGAAATCGTTTACACTTTTAACGTTCCTTGACCCACCGCAACAAAACCAGTTATCTGAATTAGAGCTCAAGTTTCATAAATGTGTTCTGCCATCTCCAAAGACGATCTATTTGCGTTAATTATATTATTTTAAATTTATATCCTGTTAATCGTTTGATGCAAGAACTATAACATCCTGTATAATTAACAGGTATATAATGAAATAAATAAGTGTGTATGTATACGTGTGTGTATATTTACATTTTCAGGTCACCATTTTATTTGTAAATATTGGGAGTACGTGTGATGAATGTGATGATTGATGATATATTGCTATTATGTATAACTGTTGATGAAATTAACGAACGTTTCAAGTTAGAAGAAGTTATTTCTAGTTCTTACAAAAAATAAAACCAAAAATTTTATTCTCAACTTCCTAAATATAAAATTATACTGTAAACTACGTACTTGTTATGACTTCCTTTGAAGATTATTAATTTTAATGTGTGTCACCTACCTTTGATCAGTCCAAAAGTAATCGGTTTACACACATCCACGTTTAAATAAACAATAATCCTGACATTCGGAAACCCACATACCATTTTTACGATAACAAACTATTTGTACAATAATAAAGCCACGGTAGCACAATCTTTTAAAACAGCAGACCATATGAAATAAGCATAAAGACCGTCAAATTTGAAAGCGACCGTAAACAAGCGCGTATAGAAAATACCTTATCCAACAAAGCCGGTTGCGGACGAGGACTCCCACCCGTGCCCCTCACCTCACGACCATGATTTCACAGGACACACGACGGTTGAGTGTTTGACCTGTTGAATGCGTAATTTTGTTCATATGTATGTGCGCCGTTACCGAGCGCACACGAACGAAGAACTTGGGATTAGAAATAAAAAATATAATGGGTGGGGTCTGGCTAGCAGCACCCCAAATACTCTTAAATAAAGGTGATGTATTATACATCCGATTAAGTATTTTTTTCATCATTCAATTGATTTTGAAATGTGCAAAAGGTATAGTAGATAAGTTTGTCATATACAAGCTATGGACGTACTCTTGGGACAAACTTCTTGAGAATGTAAAATTTACCAAAAGGTTAGACACAAGTCGAAAATAATGGAACCACTTAGCTTTCATTTTCATTAGCTACAGACTAAAGTTAGTTTCTGGTTTACACCCGTCATTAGTACAGCTTCTATGTGAGAAGATCAATGCATGTCGAGTCAGCATACTTAAAGCCGTTGTCATTCTCGCCTGATGCACTTTCTCCACCAAGCGGCGAGAGATAGAAGCGTCAGGCTCCTAGAGAGATGCGGTCGGGGCATAATAATAATCACAACGCCGCGCGCCGGCACTATACGATCTAAAAAAGAAATAGTAATATATGGGACATACTATTTAAAAAATAAAAGTCAGTTACTTGGAAGAATCATCCCAGAAACGTGTCGTGCTATATACAGCTCCCTGCGGAAAAAATACCCATGTGTATGTACAATTATTGTTTTTCATGTATAGGAATGTATCTAAAAATATCTTTAATATCTTTAAAAATATTTTATTGTTTCATATTCTAACAATATTACCAAACGCGTATCAGTTTGTCACAGTAACCAGTTATGTATTAGTTTTCTTCTGAAAACATAAGAATTCGTCCTTCACATTTTGAGACATCTCAGTTGAGGTAAACG
Source organism: Lethrus apterus (assembly GCA_018397195.1). NCBI lineage: Eukaryota > Metazoa > Arthropoda > Insecta > Coleoptera > Geotrupidae > Lethrus > Lethrus apterus. Next base: position 4,463 of record JAFFZR010002170.1, read on the forward strand.
TTTGAGGTGATGACACTTCTTCTGGTTGACGTATATTTCTGGGATTGGTATAGGTTGACTGAGTAGAAGTTGGAAAATTTGGGTGCATTTGTTGAGATACTGGTGCTTGCGGAACGTATGGGTTGATTTGATACGGTGCTGGTTGGGAACCCAGGGAAATAAGGGAAGAATCAGTAAGAGTTCCCAATTTAGCATGAAATAGTACATCCGAAATCAATTTTTGAGCTATTATTTTCTGTCTTGCTTCAATTTCCTGTAATTGCTGACCAATATTTTTGCCAAATGTTATTTCTTGTGGTTCTGTACCCTTCTGTTGCGTTGTATCTCTTTTTTGTAAAACTTTAAGGGAAGTCTTCAAAAATTTTTGTTTTTTCTTTGTCCAAGATGTTGAGTTTAGAGTTCGCTTTTTACGGGAACTTGATGTTGATCTTTGGGGTGTTTCAGGTGAAAAAACTGGTGATAATTGACCAAAGCCTTGGGTGTCTGAATCGTTTTCCTGCAATGAAAGTTACCCACATTAGTGAATACTCATTATGACATCCAAATATTTTTGATTTCAGTTTCCATCAAAAGAAGAGAGGGTCCAAGTAGCTAAAGAATTTAAGGACAATTTTGACAATTTTTTGACAATTGCTTAGGCGCAGTAGACGGCAAGCACATAACTATTAAACAGCCGCCTGGAAGTGCTCATACTATTTTAATTACAAAGGATTTTTTAGTATTGTGTTGTTTGTAATTGTCAATGCTAATTATGAATTTATTTATGTAAGTTGTGGAACTAATGGAAGAATATCGGATGGAGGTGTCATCCAGAATACAGATTTTTATCATTTATTGACGACAGATTCTTTCAAATTGCCTCAACCAGTCAATATGCCAGGAATTCAAAACAAATTACCCTTTGTTTTTATAGGAGATGAAGCTTTTAGTCTCATGACACCATACAGGCAAACCAACAGAATTGGTTATGAAGAAAAGTGTTTTAATTAGAGACTTTCGCTGTGTTTTACACAAGTTTTTACGCCGTAAAAGTATTACGTACACCTAATAACATTGACACGGCAAACATTACATCTGGAACTATATTGTTAGGTGATAGGCATGCCAATGGAGAACTAATGCCGTTGGATGTATCCAGACAAATATTCCAAACTACAATACAAAGTATATTATAATAATGCAGGTGCAGTTGAGTTTCAACACAGATTTTTTACAAATCTGTGTAGTAGTTGAATTTTCGATGTGCGTTTGGTTTTATTGGTAAGACATTTCCTTTGACCATAATAGTACATTAAGTTTTAACAAATTCAAATTTAAGGTTATAGGTAATAAAGAAAATTTGTGAAAATATTGTCATTTAAGGTTATAATTAAGTAAAAATAAATACTTACTGAAGCCTGTGATTGATTATCTAATTCATTTTCTTCAAATGAAAACTCCGCTGGACGAGACTCTTCCTGATCCAGAAGAAAAAACAGTAAATCGAAGTACCACAAAGTACTTTCTGGTACATCTGTTCCTACGCCGCTTTTTGTTGCACTATTAATTCGCCTTATTTGGCGCCGAAAAGAAGCCCGTAAGGAAGATATCTTTTTTGTAACAAATTCCTTGTTCGCATTTGGAAACAGTTCTTTGCATTTATTAATTAAAGTTTGATAAGCAGCATTTTTTTTCGATTTGTTGCGGTAATCCTTTGTCCTGATGTCCCATAAGCATGGATTTTCTTGATACAGTTGTATAAATTCCTCCCAAAAAGCTTTGTGATCTTCAAAAGACATTTTGAATAACTTTAACTGTCGCGTCGTCTCCGTCTATATCTGGAGTCGCCGTACAAGTCTTGACAAACACACACAAATACACAGATAGCACGGAGTGGAACGGATCAGTCGCGGTCGGGTTGTGGGTTCGGTTGTCAAACTATCGAACTCACAACTCGACCCTGACTTTATCTCGTGGCGCCATCGTACGAATAACAATTCATTTATCTAATCCCCCAGCGCCACCATAAACGTGAAAGAAACTAAAACATGGTTCGACAATGGGCTATTAAAGATATAACCCATGGATCGGTGGGCGGACAGGTTGGGACGAACCAATCAGTCGGACCAATCCCATAATGATTGGGGGGTTTTAGAGTGTTGTCTTGCCTCGTCATCATTATGGTGTTATCGACAGGTCTTATCTCAAGCGAGATACATACCATTCTTATATTTGAAACGTGTAGACATTTTGCATGGCAATTCTTGCAATAAATGGTAGATTAACTTAAATTGCTGTAAATATTTGCTGCAAGGATTTGGAAAACGTGGAAAACATAATCAGTCTGCGATCAATAGTACAACAAACCAACGATAATTCTGAAAGGAATGCAGCAAATTAATAATAATTAAACAATTTTGTAAGAAAGAAATAAGCAAACAGTTTCAATAAATTACTAAAACAATGTGGGAAATAATAACCAATTGTATAATATTAATTATTTGATAAATGAAAATATTTAATTCAAATATAGTAGGTTAAGAATTTTCTGTAAAGGTGCCATCTACTAAGCAAAAGTCAAGCCCTTTACTTTGGGTACATTCGCTATAAGATGGCGCGAAATGAGTTCAGCATGGGCCAGATCCATGAAAATAGTGTGATTTAGTAAGTCAGATATCTACATTATCACTGTCAGTTGACCATTAATGGCGTGTACGTTACGGTGTTAGGATATGTCATCAGTGTTTCAGTGAATTTAATAAATTGTGAATTATGACAGCGTCGGGTATTTTACCATCGCATCAGAGATTTATTAATGGCGTGCCAGTACCTTTTTCTAGAAAATCCTTTAGACAGCGTGAAAGATTCGTTATTATATTAGTGTTTTTTACAATCGTGTTTGTGTGTTTTGGTACATTTTTTTTCTTACCCGAGTTCAGAGGTGCTAGCACAGCTGATAGTGTTTATAAAGTTTACGACCAAATAAAAAGAGCGGGCCCCGAATTTTTAATACCCCCTCCGCCTTTATTAGACGATAAAGGTTCACAAAGAATAGTAAGGCACGATCATGACAGTCAAATTGACCCTCATGTACTCGACGACAGAGAAAAGTTAAAAGCAAAAATCGAACAAGACGGTGATTTAAAGGTGCTAGAAAGACCGAATACGAAAACGTCTTCGACGGCCTCTAAAGTTGACATTGTAAAAAATGAAAATGTTGGTCCAGAACCGGACATACGTGTAGTGCGGGAAGTGAATTTTTTTACAGTACCACCAGCATACAGTGACCATTATCCAGATGTAAATCATGGAGAAGATCAGGACAGTCAGACGAGAGAGAGGCGTAAAAAAGTGAAAGAGGTAAGTACAAATAAACAATACTGTTATTTAACCCAATTTGCAAATTGTTATTCAAAAAATTGATGGGTGCAGATTTGTAATGATTTCTTTAATATAATTAATTAAATTAAAGAGTGATGTAGGATGTTTACCTAATTACATTCTTAATGATTTATATGAAAACACAGCAATTTCACGTATTGGAATTGTTTTCACGAATTGACTTTCAAACAATAATATACCGTGACATGTGTGAGAACAACGTCAAATAAACAAACACAGCGCCCTCTCTCTTGAGTAACCGTCATATGTATTATGTTTGTAAGGAATGGAATAATGTGTACTATTACTATTACAAACAGCGCGAATACATTAATAATTACTGATTTACTCGTAAGAGGGCGCTTACTTGACATCCCTCCGTTTCCAAACGTCAACACAAAAATGACATAAGAATCGATTAAGAATGAAACATGTTTTTTTAGTTTTTCAAAGTCAGTTTGTGATCATGTATTTATATGAAATTTCTTTCTTCAATAATCACAAAGAGGTAAAGTGTCTGGTGGCGAATAAAATTTAATATTTAAACGCAAGTCTGACTTATGCACGAAAAATATCGAAAAAGCTGTTCAATGTAGGTAGTAAATCCATTTGCCCGTTCGTCCGTCTGGTTATTCGCCGCACGCAAATAGTGCTTTCCGAAATTCTATGTTTAATTAAATATCTCTGAAACTGGCGTGAGGATTTAATAAAGTCTATTAAGTCCTGTCGCCAGTTTCAAATAAAATTTAACAGGGTGGGCAAATTTCGATGTTTTAATAGGGAATTTCGATAACCATAAGAGATACAAAAAAATTACCTTACCATCCTCGAACGCTTTTTTGGAGATAAATTCAATGGTGAAAACCAAAGTTGGCTATCGTCTTTTGTTTTCGAGTTAAATGCAAAAAATCGATTTTTTCAGTTTTCGTTTTATGGCTATATCTTGCTTATTTGGAAAAATGAAGGAAAATAATGTCCATGTTCTTCAGGCACTTTTTTGATAATAATGCAGTGGCGTTGTTAGTTTTTTGAAAAATATGGAACTCAGAGTTGGCTGTGGCTTAAATAAAACGATAATTTTTTTCCCTTTTCAACAATATATAACATGTAAGACCAATTTTTAATTTTCATAGAGATTTTTCAAAAATTCGTATTTCTCAAGGTCAGACCTATATTGAATATTCAAATTGATGTCCCATCATTCGCAACACACAATTGACATCGCTTTGAAACACTCTGAACTGACGTTGATACAGAATTAACACTATATAACAATTTCTCTTAGTTCGTTCATATTATTATTAGTATTTTTAAATGGGGTTATATTATGTGATTGCTGGTCTGGTGGTTTAGTGAATAGGTTAGTAACCTCAAGGTCTTGGGTTCAAGTCTTAGTGGCGGACATTGTAAGCTTATAGGTATCATAGATATAAATTTTCAATGTTTATGACTTTGAATTGGCCTTCCGACCGACTATTATTCTGATTAGGTTTTCCACGTTTCCGCAATCCTTGCAGCGTATGCTGGAATAGGCTTTAACATCTGTAGGACGGTCGTGGCCGTAACCAAACCCCTCCCTCTCAGTCCAGATAAGTTCTTCGAGCTTTGGAGTGGTGAGAGAGAAGCAAGGGAATAAATGTCTGTAATATGTCCCCAAAGAAAGAAATTGGCGTTTATGTTTGACTTGCAGCTTCAGAATTATTGTTACTCTGAATAAAACATTGTAATATATCAAACTTTATTCGCCCACTACGCGAAAATGAACATCTGACGTTGAAAAATATAAATTTTTGAAATATTTGTATGAAAATTAATAATGCATGTTATATATTGTTGAAAAGGGAATAAAATTCTCTTTTTAGTTAAGCCACAGCCAACTATGAGTTCCATATAAAAAATTACAACTTTATGTCACAACTCGAATTTGGAGAACTTTTTCAAAACACTAACAACGCCACTGCATTCTTATGAAAAAAGTGCCTCAAGAACGTGGACATTATTTTCCTTGATTTTTCCAAATAAGCAAGATATAGCCTTAAAACGAAAATCGAATTTTTGCCCATAACTCGAAAACAAAAGACGATAGCCAACTTTGGTTTTTACCATTGAATTTTCTCAAAAAAAAAGCGATCGAGGATGGTAAGGTAATTTTTCTGCATCTTTTATGGTTACCGAAGTTCCCTATTAAAACATCGAAATTTGCCCACCCTGTACACTTTATAAACTACTACACAACATTAACACAACAGTAAAACTTCACATTTTTATTTTTGCAAAGTTTTAAATCTTTGAATCTTAGAATGGTATTTTCAGAAAAAAATATGAATAAATAACAGAAAGAAACAACAATGTCAAACACAGCCGTTATCACTGCTTCCATTCGTCTGGACATGCTATTAATCAAGTTGTGAATGGTTTCCTAGGGAAGATTCTCCTATTCGATAAGAATGACTTGTTCGAGCTCCCTAAGATTTATAGGTAGGTGGCGTCTTAACTAATCGTATTAGTGCATCCCATAGATGTTCTATGGGGTTCATATCTGGGCTTCTTGGTGGCCAGTCCATAGTTGGAATATTCACGAATCCTCTCTAGTAACAGGGGGCAATGGGGCAAATGGCATCATGTGATCTACGATGTTTTCTATGTAGAAATGAGCATTCATGGATCTTCCCCGTATAGGAACCAAATCCGTGCGAGCATCGTAACGAATTCCTTCCCAGAACATTATTGATCCACCAAAAAATGGGATCCTCGGAGAGATATTGCAGGCAGCAAACTTCTCTCCTGGTCTCCGCCAGACTCGTTAACGTCTATCCGGTAAATTAAGATTTTTCGTCGGAAAACAAAACTCGCTTCCAGTCGTCAATTATCCAATTTGCGTGTTCCTTGGAAGTACCAATAAAATAAGAACAAAAAAGAGATAACATACTCTAGCCCTAAACCTGAGATATTTTTGATTTTCTGAAAATTAAAACATTGTTTGAAAAAAAGCGGTTGTATTTTAATTACCAAACCAAATTTTGAAAAATCTTAGTACAGATCTACTTACACCTTCAGATGTTGTTTAGAGTTGTATTTTAATATACTGGATGTTCGTTCCATCCTCATTTAACGTACATTCTTAATGTACCTAATTGTAAGCTGACATGACATTTCCTGTATTGCAAGTAATTGTCATTTAGTTCGCACATTATTGCGTAGTGTCATTCGTCTTCAACGGTAACTCACATTAGATAATATTTCAAAATTCAGTAATTGGTTACAGCCCGGAGTGGCTTGGCTGGTTGGATCGTGGTCTGCCATGCGGAAGTCTCGGGTTCGATTCTCTCTCGTGTCCGGCTCGATTCAATTGCGAGTCAAGAGGTGCCGCCGGTAGCATTCACCATTGGCATACAATTAATGGTGCTCTTACTCTTTCACAGAAAAGAAAAAACACATTTGACACTTGAATTGCTAACGGCAGTAGGCAGGATTTACATATATCAGACGTACTTCAATGTACACCTACTGTCGGTAAAACTTGTGACTGGCTGAATGAGCGCTCTTGTGTGCTCGGTTGCCATTAATTAATACACAACAATTGGTTAGACAAGTCATATCAGTACCGAGCTGAATAAGCATTTTGTATTATTAGAAGATAAGAATGCCTCATCGATTTTGCTGCTATAGGAGATTTTCGATTATTATTATTATAACCGCCATTTTGTCCAATACATATTTGTAGTCTATTTCTAAAAGATGATTTAGCAACATTTCTTTACTGACACTGACAAACGCGTTTTTAATTCTAATTTTCATTTCCTCCATAGTTGTTGGAGGCTGACAATTTCCTTTACATATCCCCACAGAAAAAAAATGTAGTCAGATCTGGTGACTTTGTCGGCCATTTAACTGGACCACCTCTTCCAATCCATGTCAAAAAATTAGTTACAGCATGCTCATCCTGTTGAGGCCATATTTGCCTTCTTAATTCAAGAGGTAAATCATCCAAAAATAAATTCATTTTCAAGAAAGTGTAAATAACGTGCTCCTGTGAGATTACCTTCAAAAAAGTGTGGACCTAAAATTGTCAATAATATGTATTTTCAATAATACGTCCCCAAACATTAATTGACCATCTGTGCTACTGGTCTACAGTCCTAACAACATACGGATTAATAATAATAATGAAAAGTATGACGGTTGACGTGGCCATTCTTATGGAAAGTAGCTTCATCGGTAAATAAAATGTTATTGAAGAAGCCTAATTTCCGTCGTTCTTTTTCTAGTGCCCATTGATTAAAGTTTAACCTTCGATCAAAATAACGTTGGTTTAGTTCTTGTGGCGAACTGATAATGATAAGGATGAAATTTACACAGATGTCAATGAAATTCCTGTTCTACGTTCGACCGTTCGTAAGGAAATATTGGGGGATTCAACAACACTGCCTACTACTAAAAATTCGTTTTCTTCATTGGTTGCGGTTTTAGGTTTTTCCTTGTTTTCAGATTCTACTTTCCCAGTCCTTGCAAATCTCTCTTTTAATCTTTCAAAGAAGAACACGTTAGGTTTCCTTTCCACGTTTGGATATTTTTGAGAGTAAATTTTTGAAGCTAGAAAACAGTCTCTGTCACATTCTCCCAGTACATGCACCACATTAATTAATTCTTCTTGTGAAAGTTTCATTTTTGGCAAATAACTTTTGCTCAACACGATTAAACTTCAAAATACTGTCACTGACTGTCGCTGAGAAATCATCGCCTGCTAAGAATTTAAATACGACCGGAATAAATAAATTTAATAAAAACCATATTGACTTGAAAAGTAGAAGAGATAGACATAGGACACGCTTAATAAAAATCAAAGAAAGAAAAAAAATGAAGATATGCCCAATTCAAGTTGACCGAGTTTGCGCTTTAGAAACGAACACACAGTATATTAAAATACAACTCTAAACAACATCTGAAAGTGTAAGTAGGTCTGTACTAAGATATTTCAAAATTTGGTTCACTTATTGTAAGAGGTAATTAAAATACAACCGCTTTTTTCGAACAATGTAAGTGACATAATTTTCAGAAAATCAAAAATAACTCGGAAATTAACGAGTTTAGGGTTAGAGTATGTTATATCTTTTTTGTTCATATTTTATTTATTGTAAGCATCCGCTACTTTGGATGCTTATAAATTTTTCTTTCTAATTTTTTTTTCTAAATTTCTAAAAGAAGTTTATTTAAAATTAATGATTTCTTACTTTATAATGAAGCAAAGAAAACAAATTATAAATTCTTAGAATTATAAATAAAGAGCGTGAATTAATGAAACATGTTTAGTCTGGGAAATTTTCCATTGACGAACTGTTATGAGTTAAGCCAGCCATACTCAACCTGCGTCCCGCGGGCCGCATGCGACCCGCTATGCTTTTATACAGTGTGTACCAAATGTATGGAACCGGCCTTGTTATTCCAAAACTATTCAAGCTAAATCGATAAAATTTAATATGCATGCTGTTTACAAAGCCTTC
>JAFFZR010002171.1:0-13230 GCA_018397195.1 Lethrus apterus
AAATAACAAAGTTGTATAACGTACAGGCAAAACTAAACACCCTGTATATTTCAGAATAATTTTATGGTGTAGAGTACTTGACTCCAAACAACTTTTACTTGAAACATTTTTTAATAAAGTGAATAGGTAAGACGTAATAGATCGACCCCAGATAGTTGGCACACCCGGTATACATTTTGAAGTCACCATTCTTTATAAGTTCTCGACGAAATATTTTCCATATTTACGAATTTTCCAACCCTTTAAAACCTTTCCAACCCATGTTTTATCTAGTACATTACATATTTACGTATATACTGCTTCGCAAATACACGACAGCTTCTCCAACCAATGACAGCGACCTGCGACACCTTCTCCAACCAATGACAGCGAATTACGACACCTTCTCCAGCCCACAACGGCTTCTCCAACCAATGACAGTTTTCCAACTCACGACAGCTTCTCCAACTAATGACAGCGACCTACGACACCTTCTCCAACCAATGACAGCGAACTACGACACCTTCTCCAACCCACAACGGCTTCTCCAACCAATGACAGTTTTCCAACTCACGACAGCTTCTCCAACTAATGACAGCGACCTACGACACCTTCTCCAACCAATGACAGTTTTTCCAACACACGACAGCTTTTCCAACCCACGACAGTTTTTCCAACCCACGACAGCTTCTCCAACCAATGACAGCGACCTACGACACCTTCTCCAACCCACGACAGCTTCTCTAACCAATGACAACTTTTCCAACTCACGACACCTTCTCCAACCCACGGCAGGTTCTCAAACCAATGACAATTTTTCCAACTCACGACAGCTTTTCCAACCCACGACAGTTTTTCCAACCTACGACAGCTTCTCCAACCCACGACAGCTTCTCCAATCAATGACAGCTTCTCCAAACCTTTTCCTCTTCTCTAAACCAATTATGTACAGCTTATTCAACCCATTACAATTTTTCCAACCCGTTACAAATTCTCCAACGCTAAAACTTCCCCACCGCTACTTGTTGTTCTTTGGATTCATAGCTCATTTTCGCTAATTTTCCTTCTTTTGTTCTTTTTTTTTATTCTTGCACTTTATCACATTTTCCTGTTTTGATAAACATCCCCTTTGTCTCCAACCTTCTTCAGTTCATGAATCCATCCAAATTTTTTGACGTCGGATCGCTTGCATAACCGGATAACTTTTTTCCAAACTTTTTTTTCAACATTGTATGTAGTGATGACGGTTTGCGTTGTTTGCGCGAAACGGGTGGAATCAATAGCAGAAGTTGTGATGAAATAGGACGCCTGGGACGACACATTGAGCGATGGATGTCGACTGAAAGCAAAAACTAGACGTAAAATCTCGACCTTTTCAACAAAAAAAAAATCTTTTTGGTTTTCAGAACAATGTTTTATGTTGGGTTGGCTTTGTCTTTAGTTGGATCAATCTATGAATGAAAACCAAGCTTCGACGATCCTATTAAACGGAAGGCAAATCATAATAATCAGGTTGGCTTGGGTCGATTACTGAATTCAGTAATCTAACTGATTAGAAGACAACAAACAACAAGTTTAAAAAGAGACCAAGATGTAGTGTTACAAAGTGGAATTTCGAATTGGAAAATACAATAAGGAAATGACTGACTATGGGTAAGTTGGAAATAAAATTTTGCAAAAATGGAATGGATGGTTGAAGATGTCGGACTGCTAAGAACTAAGAACAATCCAACATTGTTTTTGAAATTGACCACATTTTGCGGAGACGAGTCGAGTTGCCGATGCAAAACAACCGAATGCGAAACACGCAGCACATGTAATGATTTAAAATGCGCGCAGTTGCCATTTAAACATGTTTAATTATGTTCGAAGGAGAGTGGCCTTGCGGCCGCTTCTCCGCGTTAATCGGACGTCGCCAAAGTGGACCATTCCTAAGCGTCGTTACATAATCGATGTAGTTGTTTTTTGTTTATTGTTAATGACTTGTAATCGGGTCAATTGTTTTTCAAAAATTTTTTTTCAAAATGGAGGATTTTCACATTTATTGATTTGAAGATTAAAAAACAAAATTTCGTCCGCAAGAGGAAAGAAATATGATTTTAGTTTGAGTTACGTTTCTAATACGCAACAAGTTATTGTGTGTAGGGGTTGGGGGAGTTCGAAGAGTATTGTGAGTTCCATGACGTATTTAAAATTTCAAAAAGAAAATTGTTCCTTGAAAACAACAATCTTCACTAAGAAGGAAATTTTCATTGAATATCAAACTGATTAGCCAGAGTTGCGTGATACATTTTTTTTAATAACGTTGCTAAATTTTTTTAATCTTTTAGTATTTAGTCCTAAGCGCTTACATAGACATTTATCGTTACTGCAATACCGCGTTCACCTCGACAAATAAAAAAAAACTTTAAATAAGGACGCTGCGAAACCATTATACATATATATACTATATATAAAGTATTTGTGTTCTATAAGTGCGTGCGTTCGCTCAATTTAATTACTAATGAATGGCCGACTTCCTCCGATACGACTTCCTGCAACACTTCACAAAAAAAAATCTAATCGGCGTTTGTCTCCCTTTTTTACGATTTTCTTTTTTTAATTACAATAGAACTTTGTACGGACTACATGTATGTGTGGATCTTCTCGTGCGTCTTCTCGTCCATCCACGACCGCCAACCAGTTTTCGGTCTTAAGTGGTAACTTCGAGTCCGAAAGCCCGTTCGGGGGGCCCGTCCCCGAGCCCCCCGAACCGCCAGTTTAATGCGACTCGCGCCCCCGATAGAAACAAAGAAGCGTGCATCGGCGTAACGCGGTGGCGAGCTGCGGAACCGGTTGGTCGGGATAAAAGCGATCGGCCCGGAGCCTTTTTTCTCCTCGTTCTTTTCTCCTTTTCCTCCTCCACCTCCTCACGTACACTCGCGGCGATTTCTCGCTTTGTGTCAAGCGAACGAACACGTGTGGATCTTGCGGTCCCGTTGCTATCGTCGTTGTTTCTTTTTTTTTCAACAACAGTTGACGGTGCGCCCAGCCCACTATGTATAATTTTCATGATAATGTTGGTTGGCCTTCTCGATGATTACTAAATCAAAATCAGTCGATGTAAGACATTTTGTAAGAAATGTATATTTTAAATAATTTTAAAACAAATGTCGAAATATATTATTATTATTATTATTATTATTATATTTTTTCAATTTTGGAGTTAATCAAAGTGATTACGCCTTATTTTGAAGCTATTTTAAAGGATTTTTTTTAAGTAGGATGCTACATATGCTTAAAATTCCGTGCCCCATTGGTAGTCGATTAATAATAATAATAACAATAATAATAAATTAAAAATGATTTTCTTCCTAGAAAGGCAAATATTAATAGTTTTCCTATTTATTGCTTCGTAAAGGAGCTGATAAAAAGATCGAAACTTTCACTAAATAATCATATTTTTTGTTGCGTTCAATTTTTCAAGTTTTACGTAAAACGCAAACGCAACTTTAACCTACTAGATATTTCCAACTAGGGGACTCGACTTCGCCCAACCCGCTAACAAGCCCGTCATTACGTCGCGGACCGGTTTCTTCGAGAAGTCGTTCCAGTTTCTTCTTCAATACGGAGGCACTTACGGTTCCACTCTGTTAGGTTTTGCTCGGCGCGATCGAACGATCGATGGCGAAAACAACGGTAATGTATCCCATTAAGATCAAAGCTACGATCGTAATAATTTTTTGTATTTTGTTTTTGGATAATAGTGAGGGGCGGATCCAGAAATTAAATATATGTACGCCTAAGGCATGCCTAGTGCCGTTAGCAACGCAAGTGTCAAATGTGTGTTTTTTCGTTTCTGTGAGATTAAGAGCTTGGCACTCTAGAAGTCCGCCCGTATCTCTAGAGCACCATTAATTGTATGCCAATGCTACTTCTTGACGAACAATTGAATCTATCCGTATTTGACAGCGAGCTCTCTCACATCAAACCACTATCCGATCAGTCAGCCACTCCTTAAATCAAACTCTTAATTTGAAAATCTGTCAAAAAATATGCCGTGAACTGTCAAATATTTTGAAATGGTGGTTGTCAATTCTTAACAAAATCGTTGATTGGAATTTACAAAAAACGTGTCGAAAAAATCGATAAAAATTTGCATGTGTTAACAAATAGAACTGTCACTGTCAAAAATACTAAATTTATAAAAAACTGACAAAAAACTATACATTAAATCATAGATAATTCGTCATCAAAAATAAACGATAAATAAACGGCGAAAATGGCATCATATTTTTTTTTTTTTTTAAGTGATGCGCAGTGTTAGTCATGAAAATTTAAAATGCGACGATAAGGCGACTATGCAAAATTGCTTAAATGCCACACACTTTGCGCGGGAATTGTCGCTAAAAAAGCGACAATTTCAGCGCACCGGGCTTTGTTGTTTACTTACAACTGACCTTTTTCGAATAGTTCATTAGATATTCGCATAAATTATGCACATGGCGTTTGTGACTCATTTTACCTGTCGTTAGATTGGCAATGCGCAAAAAATGCGCATTGGAAATGAATACATAAATTTATAAAAAAATGCAAGCGTTAAAAAATTTTCCTGAAAGTCAATGTGAAATATTAAAAATACATTTTGAACAACAAGCTTGACCTGCATTGATCCTGTCACACTAGCGCAGACTGACGTTAGTTTCTAGGTTATACCCGTCATCAGCACAGCTCCTGTAAGAGTCAATACATGTCGATTTATTATACTTAGGACCGTATCGGCAGTTGCTATTGTCGTCTGATGCACGAGATAGAACTAAAGAAAACAACTAACTCCTACAATAAAACTGAAATTTTTGTTAATTTTTTCAACAAAAAAATAACACGTATAGCGTTGTTAGCATGTTAAAAAATAATATTTTTGGTAATCGAACCAGACTTTGCGTCTTTACGTAACAAATTTAGAAACGACCGGATCGAACCGGTTTCGCGATCGTCGAACGTCAACAATATTATCTACGAAAGTGGATTAGATTATCGCGCCTTGGATCTTTTGAAATTTCGATACGTTTAAGCGGATTCGTCTCTGTCGTCGACGGGGGGGGAGGGGGGGGGTATACAAAAAAGGGGTCACAATTTTTTAAATTTATTTTAATTGAATTTTACAATCTGTCAAAATATTCAAGTGTCGTAATTTAATTTAAAATTGTTTTATTGTGCATTCATGTCGGAAAGGGATCGCAAATTATCGAAAGTTTTAAACGTTGTCAGTTAGTGAAAAAAAAAAAGATTTTTCGATTTTTTTAAATCCCAAAATCCATTAACATTTATATATTTTTTCGTTCCTATTTGCGCCACGATAGACCCGCCCCTGGTGGACGACGTCTTCGATTAAACGACGACCCTTCAAAGTTGCATCGCCGTTTGTTTTCGGCGCGAGAGAAACAATGGTCAATTATTATGCAAATCGCGACCACATCCCAGGTATTGTTGAGCGTTCGAAACCTTGGAAATAGGTTTGGTGTCTTTCGCGGCGGTTCTTAATTGATGTCGATCTGTTGTGCCGTGCCGGCTCGATCGCTTAGCAACAAGATTTTCATTTATTTCAATTAATGTATGGATATATGAGATGTCTGTCATTTTTTTTAAATAACTTTTAATAATAATAATAATAATAATAATGTTTTCTAAAAGTCCAAAGTCCAAAGCAAACAATTTCAAAAGAAATAATAATAATAAGTTGACAACGTCGCAACGTATTAAGTACCTAATATATTTAACGTTAACACCTTTGTTTATAATTTTTGGGTTTTTTGAGACGCTTTGTACCTATACAAATAATAATTTTAATAATTATTATTAAGAATATGATTATATTTTTTTTTGATTTTTAACACGTACGAACGTACAAGTCAAAAAAATAATCGTAATTTTAAAAAATAAATATTTTTATAAATGTCTGACTGTTCTGGCATTTTGTAATTAGTATTAAAAATATGATTATTATTTTTTTTAAATTTTAATTCGTACGTAGGTAGTGGTACATTAAAAGTCAAAAAAGTAATAATCATTGTATTTTCAATAATAATAATAATAATATTATATTATAAAATAATAATAATAATATAATAATAATAACCGTGAGGCATGTATAATTTTAAAAAATTTTTAAATAACGTTACGATTTCTTTAATTTTTAAATAATTCAACAAAAAGCCAATTACTACGTTATGATCTTGAAGTTATTAGTTACACACTGTATAGTTTAGCTTTAAAGTAAAAAAAAATGTACAAAAATGATTATTATTTTTTATACCAAATATATTTAACGTTAACCTTTGTTTATAATTTTTGCGTTTTTTGAGACGCTTTGTATACAAATAATAATTTTAATAATTATTATTAAGAATATGATTATAATTTTTTTGATTTTTAAGACGTACGAACGTACAAGTCAAAAAAATAATCGTATTTTTAAAAAATAAATATTTTTATAAATGTCTGACTATTCTGGCATTTTGTAATTATTATTAAAAATATGATTATTATTTTTTTAAAATTTTAATTCGTACGTAGGTAGTGGTACATTAAAAGTCAAAAAAGTATAATAATTATTGTATTTTGAATAATAATAATAATAATAAAATTACATTATAAAATAATAATAATAATAACCGTGAGGCATGTATAATTTTAAAATTTTTTTAAATAACGTTACGATTTCTTTAATTTTTAAATAATTCAACAAAAAGCCAATTACTACGTTATGATCTTGAAATTATTAGTTACACACACTGTATAGTTTAGCTTTAAAGTAAAACAAAAATAATAATAATCATTTTTGTACATGTCTGACAGTTCTGGCATTTTATAATAATTATTAAAAATATGATTATCTTCCTTTTTGACTTTTAATTGTACGTATATTAAAAGTTAAAAAAAAATAATAATCACATTTTTAATAATAATAATCATAATTTACCAGAATCGTGAGAATTTTTTTATTTTTAAATATATAATTCGACAAAAAGCCTATTACTATGTTATGATTATTACACTTACGACACTTAGGACTATGAGTTACGACGCAAAAAAAAATAATCATGTTTTTAATAATAATAATAATTTGCCAGAACCGTGAGACATTTATTTTTTTTATTTTTTAAATAACGTTCTTAGACTAGAATCATAACGAATTCCACATTTCGTGCTTTTTAACTGTTTAGGTTTGTGGATCTCGACCCTCTCGACGAACACTTGGGAGACCCCAACTACCTGCTTTCCGCGCCCTTGAGAATTTTGTGGAAAAGATCGACGATTTCTTAGAAAAGTATCGTATTTCAGGTGGTGGTGAGGGTTTCAATAATTTACAATTCGTCGTGTACGCGGAGATAGGTTGTCAGTTCACATTTCACGAATAAAACACAATCGCCGTTTAATGACACAATCTCTACGTTTTTATTTGGCATTGGCGTTGACATTCACGTGATATTATTTAACGACTTTGTTTATTTCGATAATTCGATGAATTCCCGCACCTCCGCCTGCCGGTGCCAATTTTCGCGGAAATATGCACCGTTTACCGCGAAAAACGGTCGAAATTCGCATTAACGCGTAGCGGGGTGGGCATGACGGGGGGAGACGATGCAACCTTGAAATTTATTTACTCGAACCAGCGCACATATTATGTTTATACATCGCCTCATTCGAACGACGATTACATAAATATGTAAAGTGTACTTATCGGCTAAGTTTATGGCTCATGTCAACTTATGAATGTTGTTTATCTCGACGTACTTTCAATTACGAAAAAATTACTTACCTCTTTTTTGGTTTAAACTCGAAACTTTCTGTGATACATTTTTCTTCTATTGTTTGAAAAATTGAAAGAATTTTTTTTAAAAAATAGAGGTTAATTGAGGGAATATTTCAGGGCTACGGACCCCCCAATTTTTTTTTTACAAATTCGTATTTTACTTACCTTTCGGTATAAGACTAGTCAAATTTTCAATTTTTTAATTGGTGAATTAGGATTTAATTGGATGATGTTGAATTAATTTGTCAAGTCAGGGACGGATTCTTCGTTTTTTAATGTGGAAAGTGGAAATCTTTCGGAAAATGTTGTTCAAATACGTCGATAAAACGGACACTAACGGAAGTTGGATCAAAAATGCATTTGGAAAAAAAGGGAACGCGATATAAAATGTTTGCGGGTCGCCAAGTCTTCCCCAATTACCCATTGGACTGTTGGGTTGGAATAGAGTTCTTGTAATTGGTTTGACTACAATCGGAGCATTAAATGCTAACGAAAGGGGAAATATTTTATTATCAGAAATCAAATCAAATCCATTTAGGTCACGTGACTATTTGTTTAGAGGGAAAAATCCGTATAACGTTTTCCGCATTAAAAAAAAAATTAACTCGTATTAATTTATTTAAAAACTATTTTATTTTCATGTGTAAGAAAAAACAAAAATAAAATTTAACCATGGCGTGGATGCCGGGGGGCCCCGTGGGGCCCTTTCGTTTTGTTTTTTTATTATTTTCCTATACATTTCAAAATTACGAACAAATTTATTAATTAGATACTGTGTCCCTCACAGTATCTAATTAATAAATTCCCCCCCCCCCGGGTATTTTTTGGTACCAGCATTTTTCAATATAAAAAATGAAGTTTTTCTATTTTTAATCTAAAATTCAAAAATTTCCTATTACTATTAAAAAGAAAATACATATTTCGTTCATATATGAAGAGGGCACGAAATACTCTGGACTATTGATTCCCATTCCCAGCTTTTCGAAACAAAGAAATACACACACCGATATACAAGATCCACGCGTTCGCTACGAAAGTCTTTGTGCGGATGCCTCACAAGGGAAACGCATGCGCATGCGTCGAGGGTTAGTTATTAAACCGACAACCACCCCTGTTGCACGGTCACGTCTTTGTTCAAACGCGTCCCAACGACACTAGTCCATAAGGCGTAAAATCGTACCATCGACGGCGGACGAACGCGCGTGTGAATTATTATTATTGCCGAGGAAACGACGAGGATGGGGCTTAAGAGCCGCACGACGAAGCGAGACGCAAACTTTCCCTTAGCAACAACTCTTAGATACGCGGTGTTTACGATTTTAATTTTAGATCATCTCGACTGTCAAAAGATGTTCTGTTTTTCTTCCGAGGTATTATCGGACGTTCGAGGCTTCACGGAGCGCTGTATAGTTTTTTTTTCTTCTTCAATTGCATTCGTTTCTGAATGACGTTTGTTTTGATGAGAGTTTTTTTTTTTTAATTTACTGTCTTCAATGTTGCTTATATCTAGTGACCGAGCGATCTTTAAAATGACCTCAGTAGAATTATTTTTTTACGGTTAAATCTGTTATACAAAAAAAATGCCTCAAGAAAATTTTTTATTTTATTGGATTTAGCGTATTTAAAATGGCCTATTGATAACGCAATTAAAAATTTTTTGCGCAATCGTAAATTTCCAACGTAAACAAACCGGCTCGAAGGACCAAAATATTAATTATTAAAATTAAAAAAATGTGCTTGTTTAGACAATTTTTCGGAAACATGCTTTCCCATCTTGAATGAGAGGTCCCAAGAATCTGAAAATTTAAGACGGGCGTGCTCGCTCTTTTTTTATTTTTGTACGATTTTACGCTCTTTACATTTTCTCCCGTCGTTTCTTTCCGCATCACGCAAAGTACGCAAATGTCATTATTTCAGTTCCAGGGGATAACATATAAAAGATATGCGCGGTCGGTAGGACACTCCGATCAAATTAACGAATTGAACAAGGTAATGTATAAAAGGAGATGCAATGTTTTCCGTAGTTTACTGATTTTTGGCAACAATAATTTTTTTTTAATGTTTTCCTGCTTTTTCGGCGTTTAAATCCTCTAAGTTAAAGTAAAAGTGCGTAAATTATCTTCAATAACAAAATTCCATAGGTGGCTATAATTATATCGCATAGCTGTCAAACGGTGGAAATACTTAGTCGCATTGCTTGTTTATTCCTCGCATATGACACCTTATTCCAAAGTAGCAACTTAAAAATATACAGTGTGGTGATAAAGTTTGGAACAAAATTCATAAAAGCGATTTATAATGTTTTTAAGAAAATCGCTCGGACAGGTCAATTTTTGTTTTTGAAATGCCGTCTTCTGACGTTATTTTTTTTGGAATGTCGTCATTTGTTTTTGCACAATGACGTCATCATAATTTTTCTTAAATGACAACCCCCACTTTTTTCTTCTGTTTTTAATAGACCTTCTTACTACTTAAACGGTGATGTAAAAAAATGGGTACCTCACATAACAATTTTTTTGAATAAATGACACATTTAAATCAGATCGTCAGTGGTTATAATTTAGTAAATATATTAATCGCAAACATTCTAAATTAAAGCAAATATCAGTACTTTATGTATCTAAGACGAAGAGTGAAGCTTTAAGGTGCAATGACGTCATTTTCGAATTTTGATAGACCTCCTTGATGTTTAAGTGGTGATTACCGAATTAATTCTTTACATAAGAACTTTTCTAAAAAAAATAACCTTTTATTCTTCAAAAAATTAAAATTTTTGTTTAAAAGAAAAAATTTATTATTATTTATTCAAAAAAATTGTTATGTAAGGTACCAATTTTTTTACATCACCGTTTAAGTAGTAAGAAGGTCTATTAAAAACAGAAGAAAAAAGTGGGGGTAGTCATTTAAAAAAAATGATGATGACGTCATTGTGCAAAAACAAATGACGACATTCCAAAAAAATTAACGTCAGAAGATGGCATTTCAAAAAAAAATTGACCTGTCCGAGCGATTTTCTTAAAAACATTATAGAACGCTTTTATGAATTTTGTTCCAAACTTTATCACCACACTGTATATAAGGAAGTTTATAGCAACTTTCGGTGTATGTAATAAGAAAATCGAAAATATCTTAATCGTTAGATTAAAATAGATCTTTCTCGAAACCGAAAACTTCAGTTTTGAAAAGAAAAAAAAAAGACAAATGAATGTGAAAAATATGCTCTCTCGTTATTATGTATTAGTTTAAATTTAAATTTTTTCTTTTAACGATTATAATTTACATCCTCTATGTCTATATTAACACATTTGAGTACATGTAAATAAACTGATGGGAAATTGAAGATGTTTTAAAATAACCAGAAGGATTTATCCGTATTGTTATTTATCACTTTGCAAACAGTCGGAAATCCATTTGTTTCGCAAAATACGTTTAAATCAATCCTACTTCCGAATATTATTCTCTTGGGTATCGTTAATATAAATGTCTAAAGAGAAAACTTGGATCTCTGGTAATTCGTTGGATATTTTGTTTAACGTTTATGCATGTATTTAAAATGTTAAATAAACAAAAAATATTTGTATAATAAATTGATTTTCTATCCAGAACTGTATGTTTTTTTTTTTTCTTTTAATTAAGATTTTGCTACCAAAAGGGAAAGGGAAAATCAAGTTTTACATTTTTAAATAATTATCCACGTCGAGACTTATTGACTCGTACGTAACTTATATGAATAAAAATAATAATTGCTTTTTTAACACACGAGCTCAACTTGCATTTAGCCCTCATCAGTACAACTCCCATGAGCCAATAATATTTTACTAATAGGGCAAAAGTATTTGGGTAAATTTAAAAACGTTACCTTGTGATGAGAAAATAAAGAATGAGTTTTTACACTCTTGGGCAATATAACTACCCATTAAGTAGGATTGTAGTAATTTGTCGAATGGGTAAAGGTTATATTTTGTAATATGAATTTTTTATACTTTTACGCCGTAGAAAAAGTTTGTAGTAATGGTGTCAATAAACTTAGTGTGTCACAAGGCGATAATAAGTTAAACGCTAAAACTTTTGGTCTTCCATAGAATGAAACAAGTTTATGAATAATTCAAGTTTAAATTTGATCGAAAGTTAAGGGAACTTTTATAGTTAAAGTTGAGCAAACTATACCTGCTTGTGAACATTCACGTTCATTTAAAACAAATCCATTGAATGTGTCTAATACAAATTTCGTAATAGACAGTTATATCTAAAATCTCACGTTTTTTCACGACAAATAAAAATTGTATAATTTTAACAAGAAACTGGTTAATTATTAAGTAAGAGATGTAGATGTTTTTTTTTAAATGCATGTATAGAAATTAATTTATTTGAATTTATTTGTTTTAAAAGAAAAGAAGGGCAACATGGTTCAATTTTCATTTCCGAATACATTCCCCTCGATAACATTGCTGTTAGCGATACGAAAAAATATTCGAAATAAAAGTTATTTGGATTTATAAGTTGCACATTTTAAAAATATTTTTAAGGTTGGCGGACTTCCGGTTATACAGGGTGTTCAAAGTTATCTGCGCACTATTGCTATCTTCGTTATTTTTGGAGCTACTTCTTCTTCTTATAGTGCATCTCCTATCGGAGGTTTGCTATCATCACAGGAATCCGGACCTTGTTGACTGCAGCTCTGAACAGCTGAACATTGCTATAATCAAACCAATCCCTAAGGTTCTTTAGCCAGGATACACGGCGTCTGCCAATACTCCGCTTTCCACCAATCTTCCCCTGGACTATCAGTTGGAGAAGTGTGTATTTCTGTCCTCTCCTTATATGGCCCAGATATTGAAGCTTTCTCTTTTTTTATGGTGTTAACTATTTCGCACTCCTTCTGCATCCGGTTCAGTAATTCGGCATTAGTAACTCTATCGGTCCAGGAAATCCGCCACATTCTTCGGTAGCACCACATTTCGAAGGCTTGTAGTTTGTCCATGTGGAGCTACAGAGTCGGTTAAATTAGCAAAGATACAGTGATTTTTCCGCTGATTACAATGCTTCACACAAAAAAACAATTGCGCATCACATTTCAGAGCCAACTCAGATAATTAGATTTTTTTAAATGGAACTCCCTGTATATTTATGTAGCAGTCGGTAGAAAATGAAATTTTGCACAAAATCTTCTTATACTACTATAACCCAGAAATGTAAAACAAAAGAGCTACGACGACATTAATACAGGTCACCGCACATGTGATAACTTTGTTAGTAGAGAAGCTATAGTGTTGGTCAATACATCAAAAATGTGTAGTTTTTTCCATTGATTACAATGGCGTACTCAAAAAAACAGTTGCGAGTCGCATTTTCGAACTAACAAAAAAAATTTTTTATGAGACATCCTGTATATTTTAATTGATAAAAAGTTAAATTTTACATAGAATACTCTTCTAATAGTACAACCGTAAGATGAA
>JAFFZR010002172.1:0-13059 GCA_018397195.1 Lethrus apterus
AATCAAAAAATGTTAAAAAATATACAGTGTCATTTAAAAAACCAAAGTTGTGTCCGTTTCCGGTTTAACCGGAAATGGGAAAAAACAATTGAAGGTGCCGCCAAACAGCGCACATGTTCTTAAACAAAAAACTATTTCATGGTTTTTTTGTAAAACTTAAAATAATAAAGTTATTGAGTGTAAAATAGACAGCAAATTTTCAAATATGCAATAATAATAATAATTTATTTCAGCCATATTTTTATTTTATTATTTGTTGCATAAATAAATGTTAAAATTATTAACAGTTGTCTATCAAAAAATCAACAAATACCCAAGTCAATTTTGGCACAATTTAAAAGACCAACAACCCGGCAGACAGAAAACAAAAATGTTGTTATTAAAAAATATAATTCTGTAGTTTAAATTTAAAATCATTGACGTTTTTTGCAACAAAATCGAAAGTTTGAAAGTTTGGTATGTTTTGTAAACAACAAACATGAAATAAGTGACAAAAATATTTAAATTACAAATTTGTAAATTTTACAAATATTGCAAACTTGACATATTCAAATTTTAATTTAAAAATTTGGCACAATTTACAAACTTTAAAAATTTAATATTTAAAATTTATAAAATAAAATGTATAAAAATGTAAAAAAAACATCCCAATCCATATTTTCGTTTATTTTTTTTTTTTTAAGGATGGGTACCAGATATTTTTGATCAAAATTAAAAAAAAACGAAATTTTAAATATTGGTATTCGTACAAAAAAAATGTAAAAATTTCAAAATGTGATAAATATACTATTAAACAAGTAGGATAAGTAGGTGGTCAGACTTAATCAATTAATTAATAAAAATGAAAATTATAAAATTGTACTAATGTCGAACACATTCTATTTCTTTTTTTTTTTACTTTGTTAAAGGTAATTCAATTT
This sequence comes from Lethrus apterus, assembly GCA_018397195.1. Classification (NCBI taxonomy): domain Eukaryota; kingdom Metazoa; phylum Arthropoda; class Insecta; order Coleoptera; family Geotrupidae; genus Lethrus; species Lethrus apterus. The sequence continues at coordinate 921 of JAFFZR010002172.1, forward strand.
TTATACAAAGTCAAAAAATGTAAAGTACTTTTACAAAAAAATAATAAAATATTAAAAATTGTGTAAAATGGACGACATTCTAAGGGGAATTATTTAGAAAACTGCTTATAACAAACTATTTAAAAAAATTGTTTGTATGCATTAAAACAATCGAAGTAGAATTACTAAGTGCATTTAAAAATGCGGTAATATACAGCGGGTTCCATTTAAAAAAATTGACTTTTACTGATTTGAAGTTCCATTTCAAAAAATTGACATTTACTGATTTGAAGTTGAAGTTGTTGGAAGTTGTCGCTAATATTGAGCGGCCCTGTATATTTCCTGGTAACTTTAACATCATCATTCCGTTGCCCATGGTATCAACTAGCAAAATGCCAAAAATGAAGATTTTAAGTGCAGTACTTCCGGAAATACAGAATTTTTAATATAGCTCTGCATTTGGTAAAATTTATTTAAAAAAAAAACAAAAAACTCCAAAACGGCTAGATTTTAGTATAGGGTACCCTTATAATTTTTGGTGTAGAATTAATTGTGAGTAGAATCTGAAAAACGATGACAAAATATAACATTCCGTTTAAAATAACAGAGTTGGTATGTACTTCCGGTACAACCGGAAGTGATACAAGAGTGTCAATAATTTAGAATACGAGACCAGGTGGTGTAGCTTATAATCCCAAATTATTAGAGTTTAACTGGAACACGGAAAAATTCTAACAAATCACTTCCGTGAATGACCTGTATATATATTATATATAAATCTAAAATGGAACAAAACTCGAACCTAATGTATCTAAAAAAATTAAAAATTAACAAATTTGCCCACGATCGTCCCTACTTATATTTTCAACTTGTTGGCTTGAATACTCATTACATATTCCAAATATATCATACAGCTCATTTATATGTTACCAAAAATAAATATATAAAAAAAAACACAAATCCAGTTTTATTTTTTCGAAAAAAAAAATTTGGAAAAAATAAAAAAACGTCGGCCCTAATTGACATTTTTCTTTGCCTTGACTGGGTTCACATATTACAAGAAAAAAATTTAAAAACAAAAAAAATTCTGAAAACGTAACAAAAATCAATATTTTTTCATCCGACCGCCCCCTCCCCCGTTAATAAAACATATACTCTATAAAAAATATGACTCTTGGGGGGGGTTATTATATGTTGTAATAAATATTTATTTTCAGTTATGTTGGGGGGGGGGGGCAAAAGCCTGACATAATTTAGCTTGTTATGGATCGAATATATTTCACATTTTAGGAACTTTTTTTATATAGTTTATTATTATTTATTTTATTTTAATATTTTTTAATATTTAAAAGCAAAATAAGAAAATTATCCTTTAAAATTTCCATATTTTTGCAAAAAAACATTATATTGATGAAAATTTTATTTTTACCTCCTGGTTCTGTATTTTGATAGTTTTCTGTCTGTTTTCACCGCCTACTTTTTTCGAGCGAAGCTCTTAATTTACGTTAACATACAATTGAAACTTAATTATCAATGTTCGATTTTAACGCTTAACAGCACTTAAATTAATTATATGTTTTTTTTTAAATAATTATTCAATTGAACCTAACTTGTATTTTAAATATGTATATTTTTATATATAAACCCTCCTACATCGTTTCGTGTGACGCACTTAGTACATGAACTTGTAATTTCTACAGATTTGTATATTAATTGGAAGGGGACTACATCGGTATGTAAATTCTCGAAATCAAACGTACGCTCTCAAATAAAAAATTTTTATAATTCAGCTTACCAACTTTAAAATCCTCAACGTGGACATTTTGCAAAAAGGAACTTTTATCCAGTGGTGTAGGAAGGGGTGGATCCTCTTCCAAAAAACAAATGATACGCCACTGAGTATAGTAATAAGTGCGACTATTTTTTGAATTAAACACATTTTTAATATTTTTGCCAAAATCTTTTGCGGAAAATTACACATTTTTCTTAATGATAATATAACTAATTAATTTATTTAGTAATAATTTATTTTATTTATTTTAAAGTACAAAATTTCTTAACTAAAATTGTATACTATCAATTTCAGACATTTCAGAAACAGCCTGTATACGCGTTTTACATATAAAATTAAAACTAGTACTCAAATATCATCTTCAAGATAAATTAGGTGATTAAAGGACTTCTTAATTAAAAATTAAAAATTCCCACAACATTTATTACATTTTTTCAAATTCTCATCTTACAGCGATGCGACAGTTACGGTTCTATTTTTAATTTAATTAAACATAGAACTGTAATTACGATGAAATTTAACCGGCGCGGCGATCCGTTAATTAATGCCATTAAGAGTGAATAATTACTTTTTTAGTTTCGTCTGAGGCGCTTTTCAGAAAACTTTTCGCCAAACCTTTTTATAAATTGCACGGCTTCAGAATTCTGGATTTGCATCTATTTGACGTTATTTTCATGGGATGAAATTTTAAACTTCGTTGAAGCGCAAGTTTCGTCTCAATCCCGAATAGGAAATACAAAATAAACACACAAACGAACCACTTGTTTGTTTGTTTGTTTCGAACGAATTTAATTCTTTGATTTGTTGTTTATTTTGATTTTTTGCTTCTTTTTGTCTCTCGAAATACACAAAATATGAACCTTCACATATTTTTATTCATTTCTCGACTCGAATCATTTAAACATTCCCTATCTTACTATCTTCTTCCATCCCATTTTCATACATGCAACCATTCCTCTTAGGTTGGGTTTTATTGATTAACGTTGGATTGCAGTCAATTGGTTTAGAAATTAAATAGATTTAGAATTCGAAGAATCTTATAAAAACTAGAATAAGTTTCTTCATGTGTTGTGTTTTGTGTATTCTGTCAACTTGAACTGATTTTGGCCGCATTGATTTCACTAGAAAAAAGTTTGATGGAGTTTGGAGAAAATAAAAAGGGAAAGCTCTATTTTGTTGAATTGAATTATTGTTGCTCAATGTGGTATTGAAGTTGGATTGTAAACTTTCATGGTTCGTTTGGTAGATTTTTATTTCATCAGTAAGCAAGTAATGAATATATTTGGTCGGGAAGAAGAAAGTTGAAGAAGAAATTCGATTTCTACCGTCATGAATTCAGAAAAACTCGGACTGTATACTTTTGAGGTTGGTTTATTGGGTTCCATCAATTGCCTTTAAATTGGAATAATGTGTTTGGAATGAAGAAATTTCTGAACAATTTGAAGAAATCGCCTGGATTGAAAAAGGTTTTATTGGATTTTTATTGAATACATATTTACTTTGTTAAAATAGAACTGGGGACGAACTTTTGCTTGAGAAATTTAGACACTTATTGTTTGTTTTTTTTTTTAGTTTAGGTTCGAATGTATTATTCAATCCATCGCCTGCTTTGCGTAAAATCAAATTCCGCGAACCCATTACCCAACTACACGTACAATTATCGCCTACTCGACGCAAACAATCACGTCCGTTACTGCCAATTTTATTATTATTGGCTTCATTTTCATTGCTAATTGAATCGGTAAACTTCAAAGGAGAGGAAATTGAGTCGCTTTCGAATTACCACACGAAGGCGAAAGCAATAAAACACAAACATGGGACCTCATTAACACGGGACTAAATTCGATGAAATTACACAATTAAAATTTTCGGAATTAATTAAGTGAGGCGCTCGTTTGTGAAGAAATGTTTGAAACGTGTGCTTTCGTTCATTGCAATGATTAGTCTCTTATTGTATTTTGTTTTATTTTTCGTGATAAATTTTTGTTTGGTGATTTCTTCAAATTACAAGCAAAAATTGAATTTCTTCTTTCAAAATAAATAAATAAATAACTTCCCAACCATCGCATCGTAAGAATAATAACTCCAACCTTACATGAAATATATTTCTACCTAAAAAGTTTTCTTTGCTATTCAGAATGATTTCTTCTATCTTCGTGAAGATAGAAATTCAATTTCTTCTTTCTAAATAAATATTTGTCCCAATCTATACGCAATCTATGGGTAACCTAGTACAATAAAACCAACCACAAATGAAGATATATCTGTTGTTTTTTTTGCTTCCATTCAGGATGTTTTTCTCGAACTTCGAATCAACGAAGAAATCCTACTTCTTCTTCCTAACACAGCGTTTAATTCATTCGTCGGCGTTCAAACTTCTTTCTTACGGAAAAATATCCAATCCAACCCAATAAAATCAACCATGCAAGAAAAAATATTTTTTTTTCAAAATCCAACCTTTCTTCCTAAAGAATGTTTATTCCAATCTATACGTACTCTGTATAAACCATAGGAACAACTTACAATAGATATTTTTGTGTCGTTTTCTTTGCTGTTTATGATGATTTATTTTTCAGGCGAGATGCTAATTTTGATCTTTCCAATGCAACCATAAAAGGAAGAAAATTTTGTCTAAAAACGTTCCTATTATTCATTCCTTAAAATTCTTCATTAAAAAAGTCAAATTTAAACTTGATCGACCAACCCATTCACGAAAAAAAAACAAAACGAATAGTAAAGAGAACAAGATTTTCTCCCTAAAAATCGAAATTCCCTAACTAACTCCCTAAAAGTCTAAATTCCTCAAGTAAACATAACTTCTTTCTTCCCAAAGAAATGTGTATGCCAATTCCATCTTAAAAATGAAAAATTTACACAAATTTGTTGCCCAACCAATTAAAACCATCCATCCACAAAAAGACATTTTTGCCTAAAAAAATCTTTTTGCACTCCAGTCGGTTTCCTCAAATTGCTTATCCAAGAAATCTGTTTTTTTTTTGTTTCCAAACAAATGATTTTTCCGATCTAAAGGCAATCGATGGAACCCAACCCAATAAACCAACCATAACAGTGTATGGGACGAGTTCTTTAAATTCATCGAGCATTAGATCAAAATTCTTCTTCGAGTTCCTTATTATCAACCAAATATTTCTACTAATCCAACTTTTACTGATGAAACTAAAATTTCAATCCTACATTGAGCGACAGTAATACAACTCAACAAAAATAGAAAATTTCACATTTTCTATATTCGTCAACATTTCTTTTTTTATTTTTGTGCCAAACTCTATGGAACGACAATTCCAATCCTTTTTTCCAGTGCAAGAATTCACATCGAGAAACCGCTATTTATGATTTTTTTCGAATTCCAAATTTCGTAAGATAAATTTAATGCATTTCCTAACCAATTGACTGCAATCCAACCTTAATCGATAAAATCCAACTTAACCGATAAAACCCATAAAAAACACCTTTGTCGATAAATTCATTTCGCCTTTTCTAATTTATTGGGTTTCGTTGGATTGGGATGGATTGGCGTTGGGAACTTTAAAAGATTTTATGGTTAAGCTTCACCATAAAAAGTCTCCAATTTCGTGTTTTGGACATTTGGGTTTAGTTGGACGGGAATAAATTGGCTTTTATTGGATTGGTGCTTTTTTTGATTTTCCTTGTTGCCCAAAATCAACCCTAAATTATTGTTAATTTTCAATCCCAACGATTAGGTTGGGTTAGATTAAATTAGGCTGAATTAATGAATTTATATGCAAATAGTTCAGGATTACTTAGGTTGGGTAAGATATGACTTATTTAAATTGGATTAAGATTGTTTGATTTGGCTTGAATTTGAATAATTAGCTCATATGCGATTCCAATTAAGTTTAATACCACTTTGGACTTATCGGTATTAATAATTCACGTTTACTGATCTTAAGGGGTCTTCGGAGATTACACGTCTGGTGCCTTAGTCATTAGGCTAGTAATCTCGAGGTCTAGGCTTCTGACCTTTAATAGGACTTCCGACCGACTATTCTGATTAGGATTTCCACGTTTCCCTAATCGTTGCAGCGTATTCTGGAATAGGCTTTAACATCTGTAAGATTTCGTGGCCGACTTTCCCTTCTCCTCGGTCCAGTTTATTTTTTCGAACTTGGGGTGAGAGAGATCAGGAGGAAAAATGGGTTGGGTTGATTTCCATCGATTTTTGCTTAAAATGAGGCTTGGTTCAAATTGATTATGACCTATTATCTGGCTGTAAATGTGATAACAATTAAAACTTTTATGGATTTAAATGGCATCGATCTAAGTATTGATCTAGAATTTTTATGCATGCATGGCTTAAATTGTGTCAAAATTTTGTCGAAAAAGGTATATTTTACTGGGTTATATTCGATCTTTTTGAGACTTGGGTGTCAGCAATGGGTTTGTTTCGAAAGTGAACAGTTTAGATAGGGAAATAGAATCGAAAACAAATGGCTTGGGTTGGTTTGAGGTCAAAGGCCGACAGTTTCGATGCGTTGCGTTGGATCTACTTAAGTTTGTAGAAATAAATTTGGTCAAGGTGTCTTGGATTGGTTTGGAATTTATATTTCGAACGTGTTGACTTTGAATAAGTAATGGATTTCTAATAGTATTAATGCCAATAAAGGTTTTTTTTTTTTTTAGTTAAGTCACCTCACTTGCGTGACCAGGAATAATAGTAGTTAATGTGAAGATGTCAACAATTTAGATATGGAATTTGGAACAAATGGCTTGGGTTGGCTTGAGGTCAAAGGCCAATAGTTTCATTGGATTGGGTTGGATCTGCTTAACTTTGTATTGAAAAATTTGGTCAAGATGTGTTGGCTTGGTTTGGAATTTTGGATTTTATTGGGTTGGTTTCGAACGTCTTCACTTCGGATAGATAATTGATTTAAATTGGGTTAAGGTGACTTGGGTTACAAGGACTAATAGTCCTTATGGGGAGATCCAATTGATAAAAAATGTAAATGATAACATTACAGATAAAAAAGAAAACTTGACCAATTGACAGGTTAGCACATTGAGGGATTGTGGATTGTCAGACTGATTAATTAATTGTCGTTTACTTCAGGCATCTTATCATGGTTAGATTAAATCTTAAAGATCACAACAGAGCAGAAGCCAAGAAGACAGTGAAGCTGGATTTGCAAATACACATTCGCGTCCTAACTTTCTGTTAAATTAATTTCTTGTCAAGATTATGTCAACATATTTGTATTCTTAACGGACAATTAATTTCACGCAGATTTCCCGACTTGTGCATGTTTACTCGCTTTGAGTCATTACTATTTGAAGGCGTGGTACAAATGCATTTCATTACTTCGGAAAACTGTCTCGGGAGTTTCGCCATTCTTTGTTCCTCATTTGAAATTTAACGAGATGGCGAGATGTGAATCTCAGATATCATCAAAATACCATTAAACACCGAGAATCCGTCGCCTTCGTCTGGTGCAGTAAAATCCGTTCAATTCGGGGCGTTTATTTGAATATTTTCAATCTAAAATGCACTTTTCGAACGTTTTGAATAAAATTTTACTTCTACACGTGACGTTACGAAACGAACGCATTTTATTGGGGTTTGCGTTACGTAACGGCCCACTAAAACGCACGGATGATATTTATCGGTCCTATTTACATATCGTGTTTTATTGCGCGCCATTTAATTAATTTGTAAAGAGTCGGATGCGTAATTAAAATTTGTATTTATGGGCGCGCAAATAGACGAAATTAATAGGCCGCGTGTTTACATTTTCGTATAAAATGACGTCAGCGCGAACGGATTCGTTCGCTAAGGTGGATGGATTCCGAACGGAAATAATTTGCATTTGTTTTGGCAATGTCCTTGGACTCGTACGAAATAATGCGATTGAAATTTTAATATTCTTCGCACAAAATTATTGTCCGCAGAAGCAGAAAGAATTTCAAGGATGTTCTGAGTCACGTGAATTCATTGAAAAAATTATTTAAAAAACATCATAAAGAAGACAAAATGCCTTTGCTATTTCTTATACCTTTGAAGAAAAATTGAGTTATTGGGGTGAAATTTTTTTATTTAAAAAAAGTCATAAAGAAGACAAAATGCTTTTGCTATTTATTAAACCTTTTGGGCGCAGAGTGTACGTCAACCTAATCCAACCCAAATAAATATTTAGTTACCTTCTCGCCCTCTTTTCTGTTTATCTTAGACTTAACCTATACCCTATTTAAGATCTCCCCCTTTGGAAATCGTTGTTAATCTTTTTCTTCGTTTCGTCCCACACCATTCGACAGTTTTTCCTCACAACCTCCGTTTCTCTCTGTCAATCTTAGACTTATCCTACACCTTTGAAACTCATCGACATCTATAAATTACTTTTTATCATTTTATCCAAAGAGACCAGATTTTTCTCACACCTTTATGTCCATACCAACCTCGCCCTATTTAAACTCGTCCCCCGTCAGTGACCTTTTTCTTTGTTTCTTGCTACACTGTTCGTCAGTTGTTGCTCACAACCTCCGTTTCTCAGTTTCTGTCAATCTGAGACTTGTCCTACACCTTTTAAACTCTTCGACATCTACAAATTACTTTTTGTCAATTTATCGAAAGAGACCAAATTCTTCTCAAACGATCTTTATGTCCATACCAACCCCAACCCTATTTAAGCTCTTCCAACTTTGGAAATTGTTGGTAACCATTTTCGTCCTCTCATCCCACATCATTCTTGCTCACAACCTCAGTTTCTCTCAGTCTTAGACTTAGGCTACTCCTTTTAAATGCCTCTTTCTTTTCGTATATAATTTTTTTTCTCATTTTATAGACCAACATCTGGTCTAATTCGATAAAATGAGAAAAAAAATTTTTAAATGGAAAGAAACACAAGCCTTCTTTATGTCCATGCCAACCTCGCCCAATTTAAGCTCTTCTCCCTTTTGAAATTGTTGGTAACCTTTTTCGTCGTTTTCTTCCCACACGTTTCGTCAGTTGTTGCTCACAACCTCAGTTTCTCCATTTCTCTCAATCTTAGACTTTGCCTGCAGGTTTTAAACACGTTCTTCTTTGACATGTTCAATTACTGCATTTTTTGTTTTTTTTTTCATTTTATCCAAGGAAACCAGATTTTCTCACACCCTCTTTATGTCGTCGACACCAACCCCACACGTTTAAATGGCCCTTCGTTTTGAAAATCTTTAGGTATTTTTTTACAATTTTTCGTTATTTTTCTCTCAAAATATTCAGTTTTTCTTATCTATTTTTTCCCCATTTTTCAACATTTCTTATTTCTTCTAGACATTCCTTTTTATTTTTCCAAATCACTTCTGCTCTATACATTTCCTCCATTAAATGCTGATCTTTATCTAAACTCATATTTTCAGATATTCTATGTTTTCCTTCTTTCGAAATTCATTCTTTTCCCCTTTGAAAAGCATCATGAGATGTATAAACGAATCATTTTTTATTTCTTTTCTTGCCATCATCTTTTGCTTATTTGTTGTATCTTCCACACTCTTATTAATTCTCCACACCATTCCATTACTATTCGATCAGTTTGTTAGAAATAATTCCAAAGGGTAATTTGAAAATTCCTTACTTTTCCAATTTTGCAAATGAACCCCAGTGGAAAATACTGATGTTGAAAAAAATGATTAGTTGGATTGAATTGGATTTGTCTAAGTTTGAGAGTTGGGTTGGCCAACCCAACTCTTAATTTATCTATAAAAATTGGGTTCGGTTATGATGGTACTTCATAACTGAATCCAACCCTTAGTCGTATAGCTCAGTCTTAAATATAAATGACTGAAGATTAAGTTAGGTTAAGTTCGGTTTTGATCTTAGACTAAGACTGACAATCCTGTCTTAATTCATTGTATGGATTTGTTTAGGTTATCATCAACTCTATAATATGGTATCATTAAGGTATACTAGTTATAAAATGGGTTGGATTAGGTTATGGATTAGTATGGATTGGTTACACATTTGTGTAACCATGTTTCTCCTCTTATGATTCTTTATAAATTTACTTTCCTTCTGCTTTCCTCCTGCCCTTCTTCTGTCCTGGTTCCGCCTTTCTCCTGCCTTCCCCTTGGTTTCCTCCTGCCTTTCTCTTTCCCTCCTTCTGCAGCTTACCCAGATCCACATCCTTAATATCGATGTCTTTTTTGACCCCCACACTTTTTCATCCATCAACATTCCTTAGTTTTCGTTCCTTCACCCTCTACCACCATTCTCCCTCCACCTTCAATTACTTGTACCCCATCCTTAAGGTCTTTGCTTTAGATTTCCAATCTTCTCCAAATGTCCATATCTTTCTCTGTACTTCGTTAAATCTTTATCGATGTATATCTTCCTACGTCTTTGCCTTCACACCTTAACTTCAATTTTGTCCGCTTATTTCTCTATACTTACCAAATGCTTGTCTCGTCCTTTTTTTCTATAATATGTGTTTATATGGTACCATGTTATGACCACAGTTTAATACTATTTAAAATGCTTTCATAAAGTGGTAGCAAAAAATGCTTTAAAGATGTATATTAATTGGATGTTGGTTCCTTTCGTACTCTTTTGTTGGTATTCTTTTTACATTTTGTAATTTAAGATGAGTAGTAAGCAGTTTGTGTTCGTCAAGGAAAGCTTTGATAAAATCAGTCCCTAAAGCGTTTTATATAAAGGATTTTCTTAATCTTTTGGCTGTTGTACATTTTCCTTAAACTGACATTTTCATCTCATTAATTATGAAAATATTTTGATTGCATTTTGGATTATCGTTTAATTACAAAAGCTCTATAACATTCCTAATTTACGAACTGCCTCTGAAAAAAGTTGTTTTCTCGAATTTTCTCGCAAAACGAGTCGGATCGAAACAATTTCGTTTAATGATTAACTAACGCGATTCGTCGTTAGAGGAATTCGCCGTAATTTAATTGTACATTTAACAATTAAAATGTAATCTAATTGGTGTTTATAGCGATGAAAAGTTCGCGGATTAAAACGATTTTTTGTCGCAGGAGCGCAGATAATAAAGAATGACGTCAACGCCACCAGCACTCCGACATCAATGCCACCAATACATGTCACAGGTAAGTGGATAAATTTGAATTTTATCCGCTTTGTGTTATTCAACGAACGCAACGTCGATACGCATAATTGAAACGGATTCGCGAATTTCCGCATGAATTTAATAACTGAAATGCTTTTATGCGAATAATTTGATTGTAAATAAATTTTGTCCAATTTGCTTGATAAAATGTACAAAATGTATTAGCGAAGCTTTGGTCCAATGTTGTACTTGATCTTGGAATCACATTATCTTTATTTGTAAAAAGTGTCTGGTCTTCTCCATCAAAAAAGGTGGTTTCTGTAAATACGTCTACCATTTTAATAATCTGATGGATGGGATGGATAGGACGACTGGTCTAGTGGCATAGTCAGGTGGCTAGTGATTTCAAAGTCTAGGGTTCAAGTCTTAGTGCGGACAATGCAAATTTACAGTAGAGATAAAAGTTTGCAAATTTTCAAAGTATTGGGAGTAAGTTTTCCACTTTCCCGAATCTTTGCAGCGAATGATGGAATGGGCTTTGACATCTGTAAGACGTGTGAGTCGTGCTCGCAATAGTCCCTCCTAATCAATTTCTTTGAGCTTAGGGTTTAGTGAGAGTGGAAAACAATTGTGAAAAAAAAATCTTTCACAAGAATATTGATGTCAGAGCTGATGAACTGATCATCTGAATATGCTTGAATGATCTTCAAATGTCCACCAATTGCTCGGAATTTTAATGAAGTATTGGAGGGGCTGGAATTTCAAACTTTCCAAAGGTTGTAACCCAACCTAACCTTTTGCATAGTCAGGTGGCTAGTGATTTCAAAATTTAGGGTTCAAGTCTTAGTGCGGACAATGGAAATTTACAGCAGAGATAAAAGTTTGCAAATGTTCAAAGTATTGGGAGTAAGTTTTCCACTTTCCCGAATCTTTGCAGCGAATGAAGGAATGGGCTTTGACATCTGTAAGACGTGTGAGTCGTGGTCGCAATAGTCCCTCGTAATCAATTTCTTTGAGCTTAGGGCTTAGTGAGAGTGGAAAACAATTGTGAAAAAAAAATCTTTCACAAGATTGTTGATGTCAGAGCTGATGAACTGATCATCTGAATATGCTTGAATGATCTTCAAATGTCCACCAATTGCTCGGAATTTTAAAGAAGTATTGGAGGGGCTGGAATTTCAAACTTTCCGAAGGTTGTAACCCAACCTAACCCTTTTTTAATGAAAATACCAGGATATTACAAAAGCAAGTACACTCCAATGGACTGCAGAAAACATATAGGAACATCTTGCTGTGACTGATTTACAACCAATAACTTAATCTCTCCAAGAAAACG
>JAFFZR010002173.1:0-12955 GCA_018397195.1 Lethrus apterus
GATCAGTTGATGTGTCAGATTTTATGAATTTAAAAGTTTATATTTATAGCGCCAATGAAAACAAAATAATTTACTTTAATTATTTGATAATGTATGCATCTTAGCATAAAATTTTGGCAAAAAATAGTTCAGTATAATTCACAAATTACCTTTATTTTGCAAGCTGCACAATTAGAAGTATAAGTATTGACAGTGAACAAAATGTCATTTGAAATAAAGACGGTAACTTTTTTCTAAAAATTGTTGCCAGGCAACAATTAATCAAATTGTGCACCTTTTCATTTTCTCCTTTTTTAACACATACAAACATTTTCCAGTCGATATTGTCTCTCGCCTAAACGCGTTATTCGAGTAGTGGAAGGAAGTGTTGCAAAACTACTATAGAAACGAGCACAGAGTACATTAGATATAGACAGAAAGCGATATATAGATATCTACAGTACACAGAGTCCCACCCCAGAAGCGATTATTTTTTTTATTAACAACTCCATTATTAGTAAACTTCGTCCGTCCACAAAATTTTATTTATAATGTCTGGTTCATCATCAAGCTGCTGCACCACCCACGCAATAAAAGCAACGATTCGGATCTGTTGGACTGCGTAAATGTTGCACTGATATAGATTTATATGGATGCCTTTTCACAGTTCTGTGTACGGTTCCAACCGATGTTCCGACTTCCTGAGCTACATGGCTAATGGACGAACGTGGATGTAATTGAAAGTAGGCCAAAATCTGCAGTTCTCGCTCTTTGTTGGCTACGTTATTTATACGACGCTCTCTACGTTGAATTTTTATTCCAGGAAATGATCCGTGTTGTCTTAACCATTTGTCAATTTTTAAAACGGAAGTATGTGAAGGATGATAACTGTCAGGATACCTTTCTGCATACAGTGCGGATTCTCTTCGTGAATTGCGATTACACTCGCCAAAAATTAACGATAGATCCACTTTTTCACTATTATTCATTTTTATTATACACACCAAAGGTTACAAATATTAGTATTATAATTAATTTCGTAGGATGTTTTCAAAGTACATGTAAACAAACTCTTACAGAAGTGACAGATGTCAAATACTTAAAGAAATTTGTTTTCGTGGCTATAGATATTTTGCTTTTTTTAAACAGATGTCTTGAACACATCGAAATATGTTTTTGAGATTTACAGCAAAATTTTCTTATAAAACACCCATACAATTTGATATGTACGGAAAGTAAAAAATGTCAAAAAAATATACAGAGTGTCATTTAAAAAACCAAAGTTGCGTCCGTTTCCGGTTTAACCGGAAATAGGAAAAAACAATTGAAGATGCCACTAAACAGCGCACATGTTCTTAAACAAAAAACTATTTCATCATTTATTTGTAAAACTCAAAATAATAAAGTTATTGAGTGTTCCCTCTTTTTTGGAAGACTCTGTATAGGCCAAACATCTCAACAATTAAAAAATCGTTTAACACAACATAAAAGCGCTTGTCGTGTTAAAACGAAGGCTTGTGCCATTGTGTCGTAAACACAAAATGGAATACGACAATGTAAAGATTTAAGAAACAGAAAATAATTTGAATAAACGGTTGTTTTTGGAAATGTTTTATATCAATAACGAATCTAATATAATGAACTGTAAGTTGGACATCAAAGGACTAAGCAGCATATATACATACTTGCTCTATGCTTGGAATAATAAAAATTATAATGCCAATGCAGACATACACAGTAATACGTTAGACTAAATGTAATATGTAACGTATGTATTAAGTTTCGTACCTAGCGTTCAAAATTCAGATGTTATTGTAAACAAACATTTTTGTGGCATTGACAATATGGTTTTTTCTAATGTAATTTGTAATTGCATCAGAGCAGAGAACTCTTATTTTTATAAGTTAATCTGCTGTCCTAAGTATAGCTATAACTGTCAGTAACAATATTATTATAGAGCCTTGATAAAGGAACAACTTTTGGCGAAGAAATAATCTCCATATCTTCAACCCCTTAGCCGCAGGGGTGCTAAACCTAAAATTCTTAAATTACACTATGGATTGAGTGATACCTCATTTAAAAGCTTAGTAATTTACATTTCAACGGTGTATCAATTTTTGAAATCCATCGATTCGTTTTCGAGAAATTAGCTTTTTAAAATAACTAAGGTACAAAACAGAAATGACAATTTAGTTAGAAAACAATCAAGATTTATTTGAGAAATTGTTGGAAATAGCCTCCTCCAACTTCCATACAATTATACAAATGTTGCTCAAACAAACGACGTACGTTTTGAAAAATTTCATGGGTCACTCCACGGTACTATTGTATAATTGTAGCACGTAAATTTTCTAAAGACGTCAAGGGTTTGAGCAACGTTTGTATAATTGTATGGAAGTTGGCGGAAGGCCATTTACAACAACTTCTCAAATAAATCTTGCCTGTTTTTCTAACTAAATTGTCATTTCTGTTCTGTACCTTAGGTATCTTGAAAAGCTAATACCTCGCAAACGAATCTATGGATTTTAAAAAATTGATACACCGTTGAAATACAAATTACGTAAGCTATTAAATGAGGTATCACTCAACCCCTAGTGTAATTTAAGAATTTTAGGGTTGGCACCCCCGCGGCTAGGGGTTGAAGATATGGCAATCACTTCTTCGCCAAAAGTTGTCCCCCATCGATCTAAAGTATACGTGTTTCAGCGATTTTAAGAAATAAGAAAATTGGATTCTTAGATATTGAGGGTGTTTCGTTTTTCCGTGGACACCTGTATATACATATATGTTTTTTTTTTTAATGGAACCCCTATATATTACTGCATTTGTAAATGCGCTTAGTAATTCTACATCGATTTTTTCTAATAGTTTTTGAGTTGTAAGCAGTTTTCTAAATAATTCCCCTAAGAATGTCGTTTATCACTTGCTTAGTGATCTTAGACAGCCTTGGAAGTCATTATAATTAAGTAAAAAAAAACCTTTATTTGGCATATCTCTACATTTCAATCTCTCCATATTCTCTTTCCATTTCTTCAGCCTTTCCAAACCTTGTCCTGTCTCGTTCATGCTCCACCATCTCCTTCCACTTTCCTTGTCTTCCTCCTGATTCATCTGCTCATATCCCGTCCACCAGTGTATCCATTCGTCTCTTCCCTCTCCACAAAATCGGCATTGGCCAAACTGTTCCCCCATCCAGTATTTATTGGCCCTCTCCTCATTTCCGCACCTGAATCTTGCCACTATTCTTTCCTCCCCCCAACCTCCTTCTTCCGTCTAGGTAATCCGGTGTCCTCCCATGCGTACATAGATCTATGTACTTCTTGTTATACCTAGCCTCCTTCATTTGTTCGTATCTCCCATGCACGATGTATTCCGGCGTGGATCTCTCAAGTCAAAGTGTCCTCTTAATCCATCTCTGTTGTTGCCGCTCCAGTCCCTTATGTTCCCTTACTCCCCACACCTCTGCCCCATATAGCAGTATACTTCTTACGTAGCATCTCCATATTCCTAAGTGTTCCTTCCAGCTTCCCTCCCTCTTACTCCACATTACTTGCCTCAGCCCTTCTTCCGCCTTTCTCGCTTTCTTACCCACATACCCTATGTGCTCTTCATATGTGTTGTTTTACCTCACCACGAATTCTAAATATATCCACACTCTCACTTCTTCAATTGCCTCTCCTTTCCACTTTATTTTCACTTCTCTCCTCCTTCCACCTCCTTTTCCAAACTCCATAAGCTTTGTCTTTCCAGTATTCAGCGCTAGGCCCCTTTTCTCCAGAAACCTTCCAAATCTTTCACTCATTGCCCGCATCCCTTCCTTCCCATCCGCCATCAGTACTGTGTCGTCCGCAAAGGACCTAGATCAAACCCTCCGCATTCCCCTCTTCAATATATAATCTTTTCCTAACATCAGAAGTGGGATATCTTCAAGGTTGTGTTTATAAAACATACGTGTTTGGGATGAAGAGATGACAAGAGCTTTCGCCTCCAGATGCTGTGTCAGATTGTTCGTCTACAGCAGGAGTTTTGGATGAAGAACTGGGTTCGATGCAGCGTTACATGAATTCAATGGAAAAGGTTGCATCATTGGTGGTAAGCAGCCTGGAGGTTGCAACGGGTTCTGCGGGTGAAACTCGCAGGGAAGCTGCGGTCTCTCGAAGGCCTATTCGTGGACGGGAAATTATTCAATTGTCCACATTTGATCCAAATGAGGACGATGTCAGGGATTGGATCAACGATGTTGAAAAAGCAAGGGAGATGTACGGCTGGGATGAGTATGAAACAATGCACCGGGTGTCGTCTTACCTTGTCGGAGAGGCTTTGGAGTGGTTCAAGAAATGGAAGGTTTCGGACAGGAAATGGTCGAACTTTGTTATTGAGTTGCGTTGTTCTTTTTCGAGGCGAATTGATTTCGGAATGAGGTTTGAAAAGGCAGCCGAATGTAAGTCCAATACTTTACTGTCTTACGCCAAAGCCAAATAAGCTTTACTTAATCGGTTAAATAATAATCTAACCGAGTTGGAATTAGTAAATGTCATTTGCCGGGGTATTGATTGTAATAAAACACGGGATGAGGTGAAACAGGCTCAAAAACAATCAGTGGCAGACCTTATTTCGCTTTTGTGCGAAATTGATGATTCAGGGAGAACACCTACTAGTACACGTGTTTATCGAGATCATCGCGTGACTAATAAAACTAGAGTCAACACACCTTTGAAAGCCTCATGTCCTGATTACACAAATAAACGTTGCTATAATTGCGGTCTTCGTGGACATTTGAGACATACATGTTTAGTGAAAGATCATTGACACTCTGTCAATGACGTTTCACAAAGCAGAAGAGTGTGACTTTTGCCATAAATTAGGTCATAGCCAAGACAAATGTTTCGCCAAACAGCGTAGTCGGGGTAGGAATGAAAAATCTATAAAATTCTTGTGCTCCACAAGGTCTTCTGACTGTTTGACTGTCATTGTTCGCGGTTTACCAATTGACGCTCTAGTGGATACCGGAGCTGAATTGTCACTTGTCAGGAGTGCAGTTGTGCGAAAATTGCAGCTGCAACCCCAGATTTGTTTAATTCCCGCAAAAACCATAAATTCTGATGTAAAAATTACGGTAAAGGTTACATTTGTAGTTGAATTTCCAGAACTAACCGTTGAAGCCGATTTTTATATTATTCCTGAAATGACAGATCCACCCTTAATTATCGGTACTGATATTTTGGATAAGGGATTAATTTTGTTTCATCGCAAGCCGAATGGAGAGATTAGATTATTTCTAAACGAATCACCCGGTATAATGCAATTAAGTAAATGCATCGAAAATCGATTTAGTAAGACAAACGGTATTGAGCAGTATTTACCTGAAGACTCACCGAAGTTGTTAAAAGATTTATTTTTTGAGTTTCAGTCACTTTTTACTGCTGGTATCGCTTATTCAACTGTTACAACGGGTGAACTTAAAATTCGTTTGACAACTGATGTTCCAGTCAGATATCGTCCGTATCGTCTTTCGTTTACAGAAAGACAAAAGGTTCGCGAAATCGTTGATGATTTGTGTCAAAAAGGGATAGTTAGATCCTCTTGTTCACCGTATGCAAGCCCAATTTTGTTAGTCGCTAAAAGAGATGGTTTCTTCAAACAGAAATAGAATATCTCGGTCGTTTAATATCTGTAAAGGGAGTTCAGCCAAGTCTTTATAAAGTCAAGGCACTGTTGAATATTTCACCACCTACTAATGTTAAAGAAGTGCGTCAAATGTTGGGCTTGACTGGCTAGTTCCGTGAGTTTTTGAAGGCATTATTCAGGTAAGGTAAAACCAATCTCGGATTTGCTAAAAAAAGGGGTTCCTTTTGTATGGACGACACTACGAGAAGTAATTCGTTTGAGACTTATTGCACTTTTATCAAGTTCCCCTGTTTTGACTTTGTTTGATCCAAATTTACATACGGAATTGCATACTGATGCTAGCCATATCGGTTATGGAGCAGTCTTCAAAAAGACAACGATAAATTAAACCAAGTAGCATATTTCAGTCGCGTGATGCAAGGTTTTGAGTCTAAATATCATTCGTACGAATTAGAAACGCTTGCAGTAGTCAATACAGTAAAGTTTTTTTGTTGTGTTCGTAATTGTCAGGATAAGGTTTGTATACAAATTTTTTGAAAAATCCACGGAAAGTGGTCGAAAAATCCATTCCCCTGCAAACGGCATTTTTTAAATTTCCAAAGCAATCCTAAACTGACGCAAATTTTAAAACGTACAAATGCCAAAAATTGCACGTTTTCGTCGAGAAATGCCGCTCTATTTGCTCCATTTGATTTTTATCAAATTTCGTCCATATATTGTTGCAAATTAAAGCTGGAATTGACGCTCAAAATACCACCGAAAACTCAAAAAATGACACGATAGTATGGGTACACAACAATCGGTAAGCGATCGACGAATAAAGCGGCAAAAACACGATGCGTTCGAGCGATTCGTCGCATACCTCCGGCATCTGTCACTTGCACCGTCAAAAATACCACTTTTTCGTCGCGACGTGCCGACGTTACCGAACCGTCCCGACGCAATGTCTTTCGAAAATAAACGTCTTATGTCTCCGTATTCTTGATCTTTTTCGAGCCGCGAAAAGCGCCAATTTTACAAGACAAACATTTTCCGGGACGCATTGCATTGCGCTTGCGAAAGTAAACGCAATTTTTTTGCTGAAATCTCGATAAATTGGGGCAGAATTCGCGTGGGAAATTTCAATTTTTCGTTCTAACGTATTTTTACATTTTCCAGCAAATTTATCAACTTTTCTTTTTCAAATGGCAACGTGTCCTCCGATGCGAAATTTTCTTCTCTTTTCAACGATATGCGACACGAGAGGGTCACGTGCATTTTTTGCAAGAAAATTGCATTCGTTCACAAAGCCAGGGGAAAAATTTGCGACAACTACCAAACTTTGCATTTTACGACAAAAATGAAAGACGCGAAAAAGTCTTATTTTTCGATTTTACGTTAGTAAAAGTCGGAAAAACGAAATTTGTCATATCGAATTTTCGACATTTGGAAAGAAGCCCCTTGCGATGAAAACAAATTTTCCAAAACGACGCGAGATATCGGGAAAATGATTGATACAATTTCGATTCGCCAAAGAACGTTTTATCTTTCGGTAAAGGCTTTAGGGACGTGGCTTTTTCCCTTGCCGAGTTATGGGGTCAAAAGTACCAGATAAACGTCACCAAATAAAACACAAAATTTTAGCGTTATTGTTCAAGAGGGACGCGATCTGTTGACTTCGATGGAAAGATTTGTGCACGCTCTAACGAAAATATCTTATGCAAAATTTTCAAAAAACTTACCGTTTCCGAAATATCGTAGAAAACGAAAATTCTTTTTCGATACTGAATAAAAACACGCGATTCAAAGTGAAATGAAATAGGTATAGTTATCGCGTTGTCTACAGAAGGATGGTTGGACGGGCATTATAATTATCTGTCACCTTTTTGTCAAAAAGTTATGTTTTCGTAGCGGCATCACGACGCAACCAAACCGTCCCGTCTTTCGAAAATAAGCGTCTTCGGTCTCCGTACTATACATTTCGTAATAGTTTACGGCTCGAAATTGTATTTTCACGAAGCAATAAACGTTTACTTTGACCGTGTAAATGTAAAAAAATCTCTCTTTTCGTTCGTATTTCGCGACAATTACGGAGCCTCTTGCGGTCATGTTTTTGGACAAACGGACAAAAAGACCGACTTTACACTTTTGACCTGTTCCTAGCCGCACAATTCGCCATTTTCATAAGACGGCTATTTTCCGGGACACATGCGATTGAATTGCGCTTGCGAAAGTAATCGAAATTTTTTTGCCGAAATCGAGACAAATTGGAGCAGAATTCGCGTGTAACTTTATAAAATAACAGGACAACGGGTCAGCTAGTATATAAATAAAAATCAATTGCCACATGTATGACGCAGTATCACTTGAGAACGACTAGACCGATTTGGATGATTTTTTTTGTTGTGTTCGTAATTGTCAGGACAAGATTTGCATGAAAGAAAATTTTTGAAAAATCCACGGAAAAAGTCGGAAATTTTGATGGTATTTTTATCTACGGACCGGCGAGAGCCTACATCTACCTACCTACCTACATCTATTGTTGTATAAAATGACAGGACAACGATTTTCGAGTCAACTAGTAATATACAGTGTGTCCAGGGATGGGGTTACAAAGGGGAAAAACTTTTTTAATAAGCATTTTACAGAAAAAAGTTATTCTTTAAAACAAATTCTGCTTTCCTCAAAACGCCGAAAAACATATATGGATTTGACTACAGACATACAGGTACTTATAAATTCAAGATTATTGCAGCTGGTACTTTTATTTGTTAACTAAACAACAATCAGTTTTTGTAATACACAACTTAATAAGTATTATTGGCTATTTTACGTTTATAAAAAATACCACTTGGTTCATAAGTTTTAATGATAAGATAGTATCGTCCTCAATTTCCAGGTAAATGGATTGGCAGAAATGGCCCAGTTGACTAGCCTGCTAGGTCACCTGATATTACACCAATGGATTTCTTTTTGTGAGGAGCGTTAAGAGAAAAAGTGTTTGCTCACGATGTACAAGCAATAAGGGATGCGGTGAATGAATTAATGTGCCTGCTACGATACACAAAGTTTACAATGAATAAAAGAGCTGAAAAATGTATACAAGTTGGAAGCAGCTATATTGAATAGTGGTTGTTAGATCTGTTTGAGGTTACCAATTAATACTTATTTCCTTGCCTATTACAAAAACTGATTGTTGTTTAGTTGAAAAATAAAAGTATCAACTGCAATAATATTGAAGTTATAAGTAAGTGTATGCTTTTAGACAAATCCAACTATGTTTCTCGACGAGGAAAGCAGAATTTTTTATAAATTTTAACTTTTTTTTTGTAAAACGCATATTAAAAAAGTTTTTTCCCTTTGTAACCCCATCCCTGGACACCTGTATGAAAGTATGAAAATTATTTGATATGGCGAGGTTCAGTACAGTAATATGAATTATTACCGTCTGCTCTTACACCTAACCATACCATATTTAACAAAATCAATTTAATTTGACTCCTAACTGAGATAAAAATATCTTTTTCGGAAACTGGGAACTGGATAACTTTCTCGTTGAACTATCAAGATTGTTGTAAAATTCTACGATTTTATAAGAAAATATCCGCCTGTTGTGTATGGTGTGAAGGTGGTGTTAAAAGTCCTTTACATCGTAGATTAAATCTGTAGACATCCGTTCGAAAAGTTATCAAATTATAAATGTATGATGGGCATTTAAAGTAATTTGTAATACTTTATAAAATAAACAATACGAGTGGAATTTCCTTCTAATTGTGACTAATTTTTTCATATTTTTTAACACCGTATATCAGTCGCAGACAAGAGTTTTGAAATTTTTGGATATGGTATTTATTTGAACAATCAATAGTAGGTCCATAAACAGGATCACAGTAGTCTAGTACACTCAAAACCATTGTATTATATAATATTTTTGTATCTATTATTATAGATATTTTTTTAATTCATATACCCCAGTAGCAACAATTTCGAAACATGATCGGTAAATTTTGGAGAGGAGTCCAAAATGACACATAAGTTCTTAACTGTATCTTTAACATGAAGGTTATTGTTACTAATTGTAATATTAACTTTGTCCAATGCCAATAATCTGCCATGTTTTCTACCAAATACCATAACTGAAGATTTATCACGATTCAAAAATAACGAATGCTCTAAAGATTTTACACAAAGTTCATGGAGATCTGAATTAATCCTGTTACAAGCAGTTGCAATATCAACAGGAAAAAAGACATATAAATTTGAGTATCATCGATAAGAGTGCAGATTTGATGTGTATATAGAAAATAAAATGGGACCTTGTGGGATTACTGTAATTATATTAACAGGTTCAGATATGAGATGAAATTTTTACAGATTTTCTACGATTTGTTAAATAAGCTTCTATTCTTTTTTTTTTATTCTTTCTTGATCGTGCAACCAAATTGAAACTCGAGTTGTGCAATAAAATATATTTATTACAACACACCAAATATAATAAATATAAAAATGTGTTTTGTAATTTTTATCAAGCAATAAATATATTTGACGTTTGTTATATTTTACTACGGAAACCGTTTTATAAAAATAGTTTACTATGAATTTGTTCCACCAATTAGTTCAAAAGGTTGAAATATTTAAACATAAAAGTAATTAATGAATCAAACATTACAATTCCTAAACCCTATTGCGTCCCACGTTACGACTTCTATATACTCCAGCTATTGCTGTAAGGCTAGGAAAAACGTGGAAAAAACCTAGCCGAGTATTTCGACCATTATTAAGTTCAATTTTAAAACAATTCAGTATATTAATAAAAAAATGTAAATTTAAAAATTAAAATCATTTTAAATATAATAAATTATTTCAATAGTAACTCAACAATGGACATTTGAAATTATGTAAATTAATAAAAATACATAATTCCCATTTCTACAGTTATATAGCTATATTAAATTATAAATTTGGTTAGAGGTAGACAATCAACTAATTAAATTATTATAAATTTTGCTTAAATTTGAAGTGTCACTTTTAAAATTTATACTATTACTTTCTTTTTTAATGTTAATCTAACCTTTTTTTATAATTAGTTTCTTTATCAATAATTTCCACATCTTTAAAGTTAAATTTATGTCCAGTGTATTTAGTGTTTTGAAAGTGCTGTGTCTGTTAATGTTGTATGCTGTTGTAGTGTATTTATGGGTGTATATACGTTTTTTTTATATGTTGTTTTGTTTGTCCTATGTATGTTCCAGGACAACTTGAACAATAAATTTTATAAATAATATGTGTTTGTTTATCTTTGGGAATTTTTCTTATTAATTGAGTAAAAAAATTATTTGCTGTGTTAGTGTTTTTATGTGCAAGTATAATGTCATATGGTTTTAAAATGTTTTTAATTCTTTCAGATAATCCTTTTATATATGGAAAAGAAGCGTATTTTAAATTATTATTAATATTTGTTTTATCTGAATTGTTATTATATAATTTATGCATTCTTTGTTTAATTAATTTATTAGAAAATGAATTAGGATAGTTATTATTCTTTAAAAAAATGTAATAACATAACAAACGTCAAATATATTTATTGCTTGATAAAGATTACGAAACACATTTTTATATTTATTATATTTGGTGTGTTATAAATATATTTTATTGCACAACTCGAGTTTCAATTTGGTTGCACGCTCAAGAAAGAAAAAAAAGTACTATAATCAACCAAGAATTTGACGCTAAAAATAAGCTTCTAATAATTTAATAGAGTGTTCACTGAAACCTATACATATAATAAAATACTGCAAGCATTACTGTATGATCTATCATCTATCGTATCGATATGAACTATGGTTACAACTGTCATGCGCACTGTAACAATCCTTAAACAATTCGGAATTAATTCTAAATTGGTTCGAAATTTGCAGTTGGAACAAACCTATTATGTCTTATCTTAGTCTATTATGTATGACTATACCGTATTAGTCCACTCATATACATCTTCATATTCCCATATCAGCCAAACTTGATATTTATCTTTTTTGGACATTTTTCTAAGTACTAATAGTTTTGTTCAAATACTTCTTCGATTTTCGTTCTCACAACATAAACATTTTCTGTGTATTGTATTGTATTGTTCCGTCACACGTGATCTTGAAATGTTTAAAATAGTTACCTGGTAAAGTATTACCATACGCAAATTATGTATAATAATATACTTAATAATAAATATTAATTAACATTTAATTTAGTTCTAATATTGTATTAGAGCTAAACGGATATGAGCCTCAGAAGTGCTGTGAGTTACGGTCTTATGAAAATGAAATCCGTTTCATTATAACGAACACTATATGCAATTCAGCTGAAACTTTTAGTATCAGAAGATTGAAATTAGTCTCAGTTATCCAGGAAAAATCCCCCTTTTAAAACTCTGAAAATGGCTTTAATCAGCCATCCTAAAGTCATGGGTGCAGTATACATTTGTTGATGAAAAAGGTGTATAATATGACAAGGCCTATGAAAAATGTTGCATAGCCGTAGGGGAACAGTCTGTATGGGGAAAAATAATATAAGTATAAGGCTCTAAACGATAAAATACTGTGTCTGTCTGCTAAATATATTGTTATACGTTATATTAAATTACTGAAATGATGCACCGAAGACTGATTGTGCGTATGGTAAAGTTAATTAAGTAAGTTTAATTATTTTCGTTTCAGAAAAACTAACACGTCCATACACATCTGATAAACAGCGGTTTCTTTATCACAAAAAAGCAAAAATACAAACTTTTTAAACTTTGCAATGTACTTCAAATAAAATGTAACACACGTTCTTGGTTTTTCCGAATCGTTGATATATGAATAAGGTATAAACATAAGTCGTTAACCTATGTTGTTGATTGTACTGTTTAAACTAGATTAGGTATTGATATATAAAATCAACATTATTCAATATTATCAATACCGTTAGGTAAATATAAGATTAAAATTATGAAAATACTACATAAAAAGGGGAAGTATTAGTTAGAATAAAAATAACTTTTTAAATATAGCTTTGGCATTATGTGGTGTAGCATAATAATAGGATGGTGCTACACCACATAATGCACGCATAAATGTTGCATTTTTAAATAATAATTTCGGTGATCGATGGATAGGAACTTACGGACCAATTCGCTTTATCTTTTTACTTAAGGGTATTCAGAAAAAAATTCTCCATAAGAATGCATAAAAAAATATATACAGTGCCATTTGAAAAAAGAAAGTTGACTGTAATCTGTCAAAAACTGGACGCAAGAAAAAATATTACTTTGGTCCATGTCAAAGTATTTGTAAAGCGATTTCATTTGATGTATAATTTGTTCAAATCGGATAAAAAC
>JAFFZR010002176.1:0-11420 GCA_018397195.1 Lethrus apterus
GACCTTTTAAGCGCCGACCACAGAATTGACAAAAATATAAAATCAAAATCATGTTATTACTTCGACAAATAGTAATCAACAAAGAATTTGTATTTAAAGCACGATTTTGCGTCAGATTATCCTTAAATATTTGAAGACTTTGAAAGTAAATAAATGGAAATTTTGAACGATACATAAAGTGCTTGGAAGACAGTAAAACTTATAAAACTTATTAAATATCGTATTTCGCTGTACGTCCCGAATCCTGGAATTTAATTGTATACACAAATATACATATATATATTATATATATTATGTTAGAACGTAGATTCTCGCGGATGGATATATATGTTGTGCTGTTTTTTCGAGTATTACGCGTTGTAGGTATGTTGTTCTGAGAAGAACATTTTACCCGACGTTTCGACGAGATCTCACTCGTCATCTTCAAGAGTTATTTCTTTCTTTTTTCTCGTTGACTGCAACTAATGTTCAAATGAAACCTACACTATGGCTTCGCTATGTAGATGACACTTTCATCATTTGGCCGCATGGAAAACCGAAATTACACGATTTCTTAGATCACATAAACAACTACCATCCTAACATTAAATTCACTATGGAAATCGAAGAGAACAACAAGCTGCCGTTTTTGGATGTACTTTTGATCAAACAACCGGAGGGACATCTAAGCCATGCCGTATACAGGAAAAAACACACACAAACAGATATCTCAATGGAAAATCGCATCATCACCCATCACAACTTATATCCGTTGCTAAAACATTGATATCCAGGTCCGAGAGAATAGCAGACAATGAACACATCATAAACGAGAAGAAAGAATTGAGAAACATTCTAATAGCCAATGATTATCCCAAAGGAATGATCAAAAAAGCTTTTGAGGCGAAGAAGACCCATAGAAACACCACCGAACAAGAAACGATTGCCACAGCTCTATTGCCGTACGTAAAAGGCACTACAGATAAAATAGGACGTCTTCTAAAGAAACACCAAATAAAGCCGATTTACAAACCGCTAGGTACGATTGCAGGTATGTTACGAAATCCGAAAGACAAAGTGGAGTTAGAAGCACAAGGAGTGTATGAAATACCATGCAGTGTTTGCGAAAAAACTTATGTGGGACAAACAAACAGAAAAATATCTTCACGTGTAAAAGAACACATAGTAGCAATAAAGAATAAAGCCACAACATCCACGTTAGCACAGCACGTAATCAACACGGGACACAAAATAAATTTCCAAGGCACAAAAACTCTTGCCCAAATTGATAAAACTGAACCTAGAATTTACCGGGAGGCTATCGAAATAGAAAAACGTGACCACAGCTTGAATACAAGGAATGACGCTCAAAGGCTACCCAGGTCGTGGAAGCCGGCTTTAATTTCTAAAAATGTGCATCCTAAGACACCCGCTGCGAAAACCGAAGAACCGATGACTAATCCAGAAAGAGCAGGTCCAATCACACGCAGCCTTTCCCGCACAATTACCGTGGTGCAACCCAACCCATTAACGCAGCAACATATGAATGACAGTGACAGTGACACTTCATTCATTTGAACATTAGTTGCAGTCAACGAGAGAAAAAAGAAAGAAATAACTCTTGAAGATGACGAGTGAGATCTCGTCGAAACGTCGGGTAAAATGTTCTTCTCAGAACAACATACCTACAACGCGGAATACTCGAAAAAACAGCACAACATATATATATATGTATATATAAATAATATATATATATAATATATATATTATATATATATAATTATAATATATAAAAGAATATACAGGGTGTTTCACTGGCAGGGAATTCCTCAATAACTAGTAAACAGTGACAGATAGAAAAAAAGTTTCTACAAATAGTTGTAGGATTACGATTGGTATATAATTTAAAAATATTGATATGTATACAGGATGTTTCATAACTGTGGTATAGACTTCAATTTTGTTTTTTTAAATACAATACCAAGTACCAATAAAATATGAACAAAAAAGATATAACATACTTTTTCCCTAAACTCGTTAATTTCCTAGATATTTTGGATTTTCTGAAAATTATGTCACTTACATTGTTTGAAAAAAGCGGTTGTATTTTAATTACCTTTTAGAATAAGTGAACGAAATTTTGAAATATCTTAGTAGAGACCTACTTACACCTTCAGATGTGTTTACAGTTGTATTTTAATAAACTGGGTGTTCGTTCCTAACGCGTAAATTCAGTCAAATTGAATTGGGCATATCTCCATTTTTTAAATACAACACCCTGTATATATTTAGATCATTCAATTCCTATTAATAGATGCTTTAATTTTTACTAAGCACATCCGATGTCTATCTCTTTTACTTTTCAAGTTATTATGGTTTTTATTAAATTTCCTTTATTTCGGTCGTATTTAAATTCTTAGCAGGCGATGATTTTAAAAATGAAGGTTAGAAAACAGAGAGACACTTGTTTAATATTAGAAATAACAAACAAATGTATAAATAAACGAACTATAAACGAATATAAGTAAACAAATAATAAACAAACAATAACAAATAACACAGTATCATACAACACGGTTTCGCTCTAACACGGTGGAAAACCCGAAGTCGTATTTTATGTTTTTCTATTGAAATTAAGTCGGACTGGGGTGTTTTTAAGACTAGTTTTTGGAAAATTAAATTTCAGTCCCAAATATGTCTGATAAAAATAAAAAAAACAACGTTTAAGAGAAAATAATTCATTCTCTATAATTAAAAATACAAATTTTGGATCGTCTATTAAAAGGAGAGAAAGCATCTCACGTTGCAAAAATTCTAAATTTAAATGAAGCAACAGTCCGAACATTTAAGAAAAATGAAAATTAGAAGTGCAGTTGTTGCAGGATCTCCAATATCCGCAAAATATGTAGCTCGTCCCCGTGCTCCAATAATTCATAAAATGGAAAAGGCACTCAACATTTGGATTGATGATGGCAGTCAAAAAAGGATTCCATTGGACGGTAACATTATTAAACAAAAAACTCTTAAAATTTAAAATCATCTTAAAGAAAGTGGAGAATCTTCTGTCAACCCAGACTTTGTGGCAAGTAAACGTTGGTTTGAGAAATTCAGAAAGCGTAATGAAATTCATAGCATAAGAATTCAACGGGAAAGGGCGTCGGCAGATCAGATCATGAAACTGCCAGGACGTGTGCAGAAAAAAAGGCAAAAAATTATAGAAGAGCAAGGTTACACACCACATCAAGTTTTTAATGCCGATGAAACTGGGCTTTGGTGGAAAAATGCCTAATAGAACTTTCCATCAAAAAAGAAAAACCTCGAATTAAAGAATCTAAAAATCGTATACTACTTTAATACACAAAACCACTGCTAGTTTACCCGTGCACTTAAAGTCGTAAATAAAAATACCTTACTGGTATATTGGAAAGCAAATTCAAAAGCTGGGGAACTGGAGATTTATTTAAAGAATGGTGTTTCAAGGCGCTATTACTATTAGATAATGCTCCATGTCACCCACAAGATTTAAGTCTTCCCAACGACCAAGTAGTATTTCTATTGCTCGTTTCAAGTTAAAACTCTGATACATCAACTGATCTGCGCGAAAAGTGGGAGAAAGTTCATTGGCGTAGTTTATGTAAGTGTACTATAAAAGTCAATGTCTATAAGAAACTAATTACTATCTAAACATAAACTACAAACTATAAAACTTACCAAAACATATAAATTGCAATTGGAAATTACGAAGAATAGCATACGCCACTGCTTGATTAAAATGTGCCAAGTGCTGCCAACTAAAAACGAAAAATACGAAAATTCGTTTCTGCGCATTGATGACCATCAGAAATTTCAAATGAAATGACATATACCACCTAACACTACTTCCTTGCTTCAGCCATTGGATCAAGGTATTATTTATACCTTTAAAACTTACTACATCAGATGGTCATTACAATGGATTCGAAATCAGTTGATGTAAACAAAGCTTGGAAGCAATTTGCAATTAAACACTGTATCGAAATCATATCCTTATCGTTGAAAGAAATAAAAATATCAACGTTAAATGCATGTCGGAAAAAGATATGGCCATCGTCAGCTGAAAAAGAAAACGTGCCTGAATCGTCAGAAAATGAAATTGGTGACATATTATAAGTTGCAAGATCTATCGGAGGCGAATGTTTTGTCCATATGGCTATTCAAGATTTATTAGTGGAAGAAGTTGGCGAAGCCGATTTGGTGGAAATGGCATCCAAAGTTGTAAATCAAATCGATTATGAGGACAATAGCACTGATGAAGATTGTAAAGTTAATAATTTAACACTAATAAATTAAAGGAAGGCCTAAGTTTAGCCAAAAATCTAGAATTATTTTTCTTCAATGCAAACCCTTCCGTTGAAGGGAGATGAAAATTCAGGATGGAGCTGAAAAATTCTCGTAAGAAGCAGCAAACAAACGAAAATTACAATTTTTTAAAGATCAGAATGTGAAGAAGATATCGTTCAACCGAAAAAACGTTGTCGTTTATCAAATGAAGGTTATATTAAATGGAAATATATATACAGGATGGGTCAACGAAAACAGTCCAGCTTGTTTTTTCGACTTTTTAATCAATTTACAAAAAAAGGCTCGAACAGGTCAATTTTTGTTTTAAAGGGGACACTTGATTTAGCTATTTTCATTCGGGTTACATCAACCCTTAAGTGGCGGGGGGCAGATCACCAGACATATCACCCCTTGATTTCTTTTTATGAGGTTACTTAAAGAATAAAATTTATGCAACCCAACCAAATTCTATACAAGAACTACGACAATGTATTACAGATGAATGCAGCCAAGTTAGTTCCGAAATGCTGCAGAATGTCCGACAACATTTTGAACAGTGTCTCTACTATTGTATGGAAGCCGGTGGTGAACATTTTCAACAATTAATCCGTTAACATGCAAGTACCTATTTCTTAAATAATAAATTTTTAAAACGCTATTATTCAAAAACTACTGGTTCGAATTTCAAAAATAAAAAACCGTTGTAACAACAAAATTATAGACGTATAAAGGTATCGTTTAACCCCTATTACCATTTAAAATTATTGGGGTGACATCCCCCCCCCCCACTTAAGGGTTGATGTAACCAAAGTGAAAATAGCTAAATCAAGTGTCCCCTTTAAAACAAAAATTGACCTGTTCGAGCATTTTTTTTTGTAAATTGATTAAAAAGTCGGAAAAATAAGCTGGATTGTTTTCGTTAGCCAATCTTGTATACAGGATCATTGACGGAAGTGGTTCGTTAGAATTTTTCCGCGTTCCAGAAATATATCAATTCTAATAACTTGGAATTATAAGCTACACCAACTGATCTCTTATTCTAAATTATTGGCGCTCTCGTATCACTTCCGGTTGTACAGGAAGTGCACACCAACTTTGTTATTTTAAATGGAATGTTATATTTTTCCATCGTTTTTCAAATTCTACTCACAATTTTACACCAAAACTTATAAGGGTACCATATACTAAAATCTATCCGTTTTGGAGTTTTTTGTTGTTTTAAATAAATTTTGCCAATTGCAGTGGTATATTGAAAATTCTGTATTTCCGGAAGTACTTCACTTGAAATCTTCATTTTTGGCATTTTGCTAGTTGATACCATGGGCAACGGAATGTTGGTGTTAAAGTTACCAGGAAGTATACAGGGCCGCTCAAAATTAGTGACAACTTCCAACAACTTCAAGTCAGAAAAAATCAATTTTTTTAAATGGAACCTCCTGTATATTACTGCATTTTTAAATGCACTTAGTAATTCTACATCGATTGTTATAAGACAGATAAACTATTTTTTTAAATATTTTTTGAGTTATATGCAGTTTTCTAAATAATTCCTCTCAAAATGCTGTTTATCCCTTATTTAGTGAGCTCAAACAGCCTTGCATGTCATTATAATTAAGTATTATGATTGTTTAGTTTGACGCTTGCAACGAAAGATATCCAAAATTGCCAGCAATGACGAAGAAAAAATGTAGAAAATTGGAATCAAATATTGTGCGTTTCTGAAAAGCTGCTAATTGCAGAAACGCACAAAATTTTATATCAATTTCCTAAATTTTTTTCTTCGTCATTGATGGCAAATTTGGATATCTTTCGTTAAAAGACAAGTCTTAAATTAGACAATTATAATGACATGCAAGGCTGTCTAAAATCACTAAATAAGGGTTAAACGGCATTCTTACAGGAATTATTTAGAAAACTGCTTATAACTCAAAAACTATTTAAAAAAATGGTTTGTATGCCTTATAAGTCTTATAACAATCGATGTAGAATTACTAAGTGCATTTAAAAATTCAGTAATATACAGGAGGTTCCATTTAAAAATATTGATTTTTACTGACTTGAAGTTGTTGGAAGTTGTCATTAATTTTTAGCGGCCCTGTATACTTCCTGGTAACTTTAACATCAACATTCCGTTGCCCATGGTATCAACTAGCAAAATGCCAAAAATGAAAAAAGAATGAATGTGAATCTGTTGTAACTTCTCCACTCTTTCCTGCCCCTTCACTCCCCAAATTTCCGCCCCGTACATTCCTATGCTGCATATGCAGCTAAATATAAGTATACCAGTTGGCAAAAAATCTCTACTGATTTATACAATCAATTTGTTCCAACAAACAATTCACTAAGATCTCAAAAAATAAATTAAATAGAACTAGTCTACCAAGCGGTAAAAATAATTGCATTACGAAATTAAAAAAAAAAAAAAGATTTTGTCCAACGCTAATCATTTACATAAATCTTTACAATGTACATAAATCTGTAACAAAAAACATACAACTGATTAAAAAATTCACACGTAATTTCGTTTAAAATACAAAATAATTTACTTTCCAAGTATTGATAGATTATAAAACTTGAAACAATTTCTCGTAAAGGAAAATATATGACGTAACTTGAAACGTAAGTTGCAATATAATTGCTAATTTCGATTGCAGAATAGAATCAAAATTTGGTTTTTGATTTAACAATTGAATTGTTTATCGATTTCAATTATACTTTACGACAATTTGGAATTGTATATATTTTGGTATATTAAATTTATTATTACGTGTGATTTGTAATCAATTGTTTGTTACAGATTTATGTTATTTATGTAGTAACGATTAACGTAGGACAAAATCGTAGTTTCTTTTTTTTTAAATTCATAATAAAATTATTTGCAACGCTTGCTATACTCTATTTAATTTATTTTTTGAGATATTTGTTAATTGTTTGGTTGTACAAACAACTATAATTATAACAAAAAACAATATATCCTGAATCATAATAATAAATTTTTGTGCAATGTTTACTATTTTAGGATATTTTTAAACTGAATTTTTTTTACATTTAAAATAGCTTAAAGATAATATAATAATATTATGTTGGGGAACATTGGAGTAACACAAATTTTAGAATAAATGAATTTTAAACAGATCCTTTAAATACGGTCAACCCTCCCGTTCATTTTAAACTTGACGTACGTTTTATTGATACGACAATTGCTTTGACCATAATAGTACATACATAAGGTACTACATGTATGTGTTAGTATTTTAATAAAAATTAACTTCCTTATATGGATTTAAAAAAAAAATAATTGTTTGTAGTAAGAACAATTGATTAATTTATAATCTACTTTTTCTTGTAGAAGGACATTCTTAATTGAGGACTGTAACTTGATAACTTTTTGGACGGTATAAATACGAAATTCGTAGAGGAATATAATGCTGCAAGGACTGAGACTTATTTTCAAAAGACTTTGTTGATACTGATGAAACTGATGATAGTAATTCTGAAGAAAGAATACTTTTATGTGATATACTCCTACTTTAGAGTTTCAGAATACTTAATAGTGTATATTTATTTTAAATTGAATAAAAACTTATTGGTTGTTTGTTACTCGAATTTTAATTATTTTTCATTATGTAATCAATTAAGTGATTGCATGACTGCTTATTAATGAGAAATTTGAATAAAAATAACTTGTAGCAATATGGCATTTATAATGTACAGGCTAAAAAATAAGACTTTATTAAAGTGCGTGGCATGGTTTAAAATAATAAGAGAAATATTATGGATACATATTTTAGTTTTTTTACATTTTATAAATAAAAAGATCAAAGTTTGAAAAATTAATAATAAGAAAATAACATGTAATTTAATTTGTTTGTGAGATATCTAAATGAAAGATGCTAGTTTTTCACTACTTACTTATTTTTAAATTCTGCAAAAGTTTTCTTATGGTAAGTCTACTGGGCATATTAAGCACAATACATTTGATATAAAATTCATATTCGTTATTGACACGTTTTTGTATGGCATTTGTATGAGCAATTTTATTCATATTTAATATAAAGTGATCATAGTCATTCATAAAATTATCCATTTTTACTAATTGAGTACAAAATATTTGTATCTAATTTAACATTCAGAGATATTTTGAAATATACCTAGAAAGTCAACAGCCATATGAACCTTGATTTACAATTAATTGTTACTACTAAATTAATGAATTATGTCATTTTAGGTGAAAAATGACCTATCCATGCCAACTTGCCACAAATGTGTCACAATTGTTATTAAATTATATAGAATATATGTTATTGAGGTTTAATTCGATATCCAGAAAACGATATTAGGTGAACAAGATTCTACAATTAAATTTTAAAAAATCGTCTTGTAAACTTGATCCGGGGCCATACTGTATAATAAAAAAGTCTATTTTAAAATTGTTGCCTTACTTTTCTAAATGTTTCGCTGGAAATCTGCTTGCCTCTTGCGGAGGATCTTAGCACCAAAAGAGACAGGTGACCTCTTGGAGTGCAAGATAAGCGCCATACATTTATACAGATTTATTGCAGCATATTACATTAAAATAATAATGAGCGATGCAAATGCAAAAATTAGTCAAGAAGACAAAGAATGTCGAATGAAATGGATAGAAACTAACAGAATTCGCAAAAGAAAATAGAATTGTCAAAGTACGTATTTTGCCCACAAACAGAAACATAAAGGAACTTGGATTTCGCTAGACGACAAAACAACTAGTCAAACAGATCATGTTCTGAAAGAGAGGAACCATGCAAATGTGATAACTAACACAATAAGTTCCAGGGGCGCTAATCTCGTCTTCAGACAATACCTCTTCTCATAATGATTTAAAGGATAGATATCTCAACTAGAAAAGCATGAAAAAAGGTGGTGGTCAGATTTATACACAAATGCGGGAGATCACACTGATTTGTCATCTATAACATTGTTCAATTTGCTTTTGGAAAAGTTATAATAAGGAGAAGCAAAATTCACCGAACAGACCTTTGCGCTTATAACAAGAACAGAGGAGGAAATGAAATGGACAACACAAGCCTTAATAAAGAAAGCAAACAAAACAAGTTACATAAAAATGAGATATACAGGATGTCCAATGACATGATTGCCATGGCTTGAGGATGTGTTGCTGAAGCAATTTGAAGTCAAAAATGTCTAATGAACATATGTCCAAAACTCTTTCGTAACCGAGCTACAACCATTTGTAATTTTAGATAACACCACCTGCAGTGGCAGGTATTAGGTACTGCTTAAAAAAACATTTGAAAATAAATTGGTAGCAAAACTACCAGAGAATATATTGGCAAAGCAATTCATGCAAAGGGGAGGTTGTGAAGGAAAGAAAAACAAAGGATGGCGTAAAAGTGGCTGGAGGAGCTTGAAGACGAGTTACAGAAGATGGAATTACAAGATTGAGACTTTTTCTCTCCAGTCAAAGGACAGAAAATTCTGGTGATAAATTGAAGAAATTGTGGAGCAAGCCAAAGGCCTCAATGGCCTATACAGTTTATTTAATACTGTTACTTCATAATATCACTTTTATTTTAAATTAATGTTTTCATACCGTTATGTGATGTTTTGATCAGTTTCACGAAATCTACAATCCTCAGCATATATTAACTCAATTCATCCGAAGATTAAATTCACTGTAGAAAACGAAGAAAATAACTAAAACCACTAAAGTACGAAATAACTTCAAATTTAATGTATTCTGAAAACTTCTTTACATCCTAAAAAACATAAAATGGCAATATTCAACTCTATGTTAGGTACACAAAGCAAATAAAACTAGAATTTTAAAAAAGAAGTAGAAATCATTACACAAATAGCGTTCAATAATGGATAGACCAAGTCCATGTCAAGGAAAATAATAATAAAACAAACAATTAAGACAAATTAAAACTTCTTTAACCTCAAATTAATTAGGTATCAGATGAGAAATATACTTAAAATGCTCTACAGGAATGCACCAAAAAAATTACACCGAGCAAATTAAAAAAATTGTTGATGACGTCACGACTAATAAATGAAGGTGTTTAAAAAGGATTTTTTTCGACAAGTTGTAGCTAAGACTGTCCCATTTAATAATATACACTGTGTCTACTTAAGTTGGAACCATTTATGGAAAAAAATTTATTATTGGTTTTAGGAAAAAAGGTATTCTTGATAAAAAGTTCTGCATGGTCCAAACTTAAAGTGTAACTGTCAGATATCAATTTTTTCAAGCCGTATACGAGGTTTGTCAAAAAATATGAATTTTGCTCAAGAGTAAAGTACGTTTATTTTTGACAAAATCGAAAATTTTCATCGACAAAAGTTGATTAGAATTGAAAATTACATTCAAATATGCAATTACACCGATTTATCATGAAAAATCAGATTTTCTTATTTTTTTACTAATTTTTCTACACATTGATTCTAAATATTTGAAAACGTTATAAATTACGTTTAGTTTTGAAACATTATCTCTCTTATCTACTATAAATATGATAACCTTTCCTTTTCTTGATGTATCCTCATCGGCAACCGGTTTTCGGCGTTTCTTATTAAAATTATTTTGAATACTTCCAGTACTCTTGAATTTATTTAATATTTTTCTAACTGTCGACTGTCCAATGTTTCTATGCGGATGTCTATTATTAAATCTTGTAAAATTAAAAAAAAAATCATTAGTTCTCTAGTTATAAAAACCAGATGAATGTTATCATATGAAATTATCATAGCGATTTAGAATAATTTACAAAACATCAGTTATGGTCTTAGGTGTTGCTTGATTAAATATGCCGATAATTGGAAAACCATCCATATTGATTCAATTTAAAACATGCAAACAAAAATGCTAGAAATCCTTCTGTTAAGAATAAATCCATCCATCAAAATATCACTAATCCATTAAATCCTTTAAACGAATTTGCCTATTCCTCGAATTGTGTTAAATGGCTTGTGAACATCCATCTGTACTAATATCTGAATATTATTTTTCATATTTCCATTCATATTCATATTCCTTCATATTCCATCATAATCAGTAAGAGGAATTACTTTAATTTTGAAGTATTTTTTGAAATTTTATTTAGTAATAATAATAATAA
>JAFFZR010002179.1:0-12301 GCA_018397195.1 Lethrus apterus
AAAACTCCCAGTTGATTTAATTTATTGATTGTTATTAGAATAACTGATTTTATCATTTAATCAAATAAAAATTTACATCTAAAAATTGTCTGCTTTTTGCTTCAGTGAAAGAAACATTAACAATTCCTTCAAATTCAAGAAATGCATTTTTAAAGATTTTCGATACTTCTTTGATGAATTTATGAAGAATTGTCAGAGCCATGTCTATATTTTTCCAACAATAACAAATTTTACAATTTTACAATACAGAAAAATTCTTTTCATCATTACAAGTTAAAAATCCTCAAGGAAAAACAGAAGAAAATAATAATTACAAAAATCAAATAAATTGTAAGCTGTAACTTGAAAAAATACGAAAAAGAAGAAACATATTTTCTGGAATCTTTTTAAATGTTTTTTTACATTTTTTGTATTTATTAATTTTTAACAATATGTTATGGACCTATTGGGACCAAACAAAGAAAAAGCACTAAAAAATGATTCTTTGTAACTTAACTATATACAATGGATGTGGAAGGCGACATTAAAAAATTCAAATTAATATATGCAATAAAAAACTTGAAAGTAGATTCCCGGTATTAATTAAACCAGTGATGGTTAAATATTTGGGGGATGAGGAAATAGAAATCTTACTAAAGATCGTACAAATAGCATGGAGGAAACAACTAATTCCTAGAGACTGCAGGACTGCAGTGTTGATACCAGTATGTAAAAGATATGTGACCAACTGTAAAAACTACTAAAATAATAGACTTTTCAATTGACTGGAAAAATTAAATTCTGCTGGGATAATTTAATTTAATGATGGTCATATTTTCAAAAAAATACTAAATATTAAAAAAAAATAGATGAAATACTATCTATTCTTTTGTATACATTTTGAAAGTTTTTCGTTGATTTTTGTTCACTAGAATAAAAATCGATCATTTTTAAAGCAACAACATCTTGAAAATCATTGTTGTAAAGCATAATAATACCAAACGAAAAAAATATTTTTTTAGTTTAATATAATCACATATTTTATTATTTTTTGCTTAAAGCTTTGTATAAAATATTAAAAATGTTACTAGTTTTGGTCTGCACTATTGATTGTGAGAAAAACAGTTGCACTTGCATAAAGCATTGTACAAAAGTTGAAAAAAAAAAAACCATGAGAAAACGCAGACCTACATGTTGGTCACCATTGTTTATGCATATTTAATATCCATCCAGGCGGATCTAGGAGGCGTAGTGCAGTCACGAACAGTGACAGTGACAGTGGAATCACGTAAAGCCCGCCCAAGTCACGCATCCTCGCTCGCGTTCAACAAGAAACAACCAACCAACCGCTCGACTAACAATCTAACCTATAATTATTGGAAACCATCGACCGTACAACGTAACCCATACAGCGATGCACTTGCATTTTCCATTTTTAACTCGATGCGAAATTACACGTCAGACGTTCTTTTCGATTTTCATAATCGAAAATGGGCTTTAAAATAAAAATCGTACTCGAAACAGAAACCAATTTACTAAATGCTCTTCGTTCAAATATAGAAGTGGCACCTTTGCGAGAGCGATTTGAGCGACAGGCTGTCACAGAAAATGGAAAGACGAAAGAGTTTTAAGTAGTTGGCAGAAGTTTTGAGGCCGTGTCTTGTGGATAAACATTGTGAGTGGCACAGAATAATGAAACTGTATCAATATTTTCCCCTTGAGACGTTTCCTTTACTTATTAAAATACGACGCGGCTTACCAACTTTAATAAAATCTATTTTGGATAGAATTTACGAAATAATTTATAATTTGAAATATTACTCACATTTTGTTGTATGATGTTCGTTACGTCTACGAAAAATAAATATACACACATAGATAAAAATATATATTTTTTTAACTTTCAGAAATAAATTTCGGCCTTAGATTGTCTAAGTATTTAGTTTTTATTCACAAAAGTAAAGAGGTCGTTTATAGAATAATTCGATGAATAATTTTTGAAAAGATTTAAATTTGTCACTGTCTTCATTAAAAAAACAAACCAAAAATTGGCTCGAAGGACTATTAATTAGGTTTTACAGCAAATTCTAAAATCGGACGTCGCAACCAAAGACCAGTTATCTCAGTGGGTTTAAAAAAGTAAGTAAATAATTTCCCTTGCATTTTGTTTTATTACATAGCTAACTTTACACAGGGCCGTCCTATGATATTTGGCGCCCGTGAGCTACTAACAATAATACGTTTTTCTTCATAAGAAAGTATGCGGGAGAGGAAGCGGAATTTTGCAAAAGTTTCAGAATTAGAAAAAGTTAATTGAATTACCTATAAATAAGGTGACCAATTCTTTTTTTACGAAAAAGGAGTACGGATGGATGGAATATGGTTGTTATATGGGTTGGGTTCGCTCCATAAATTGAAATTTAAAAAGTCAGCTTTTAAAATTTATGGTTGGATTGGGTTTACCCATAATTGAAATTATTGAAATTTACAAGGTCAGTTTTTAAAAATTTATAATTTATGGTTGGGTTCGTTCGGAATTGAAATTCAAAAAGTAAAAAAAGTACAAAAGGTGTAAAAAGGAGTACAAAAGAAAACATAAAATTCAAATAAACTATAAGAACAATTGCTGCCACAAAAGGCTGGCGCCCCTGGGCTATAACCCATTTGGCCCTGTTGTTAGGGTAGCCCTGACTGTACATTCTAAAACCTATAAACGACCCCAACGTTTTCGCCGATCGATACATGCCTCGTTTCTAATTGACTCAAATTTTATCTTTTTTTTTTTCACATCCAACACTTTGAAATCCACCATCCAGTGCTTCATTTTTCCGGCTTCTCTCAGGAAATATAAATAAGCGCTATAAACCATACACACTGCGGGTTTGTTTACTGTTTTCTGAGCCATCATACCATCTTTTCGAGCAATGGCTGAAAAAGAAAAAAATGCTTTTTCGTTTATAAATTCTTCAAATTATTTTTTTTTCTTTTCATTAGTTTTTGTTTATTCTATCTCTGTTCGTATTTTTTAGAATTTGTTTTTGATGTTTACATTCACCTTTCTTTCTGATAGAGTTTATTTTACTGCTGCCTTTTTTATTATAATATTGTTTTTTCTTTTTTTTTTGTTTTATTTTTAACATTTCAATTCAATTTATTAATTGGAACATTTAACATTATGCTCTTTTTTGATTTTACAAACTTATGCTATTCTGTCTTTTCTAATCATTTATGTCAAATATAATAATGTTCTCATGTCTTGCTTACTATTCTCTAACCCAGGCGTCGGCAACCTATGACCAAAAATTCCAAGTGACCCACTTGAGTTCCGAAAATAAAATATAATACATAAAAATGAAAATACCACTGACCCGAAACGTCTTTTTAATACTCACATTTTGGTTGATTTTGACCCGCAGCCAAAAAAGGTTGCCGACCCGCTCTAATCTGACCCCATAGCCCTCTTTTCCAGTGACTAATATTCTGCTGTCACAGGTTTAATTTTCAAAAAAATTTTGACATCTAAGGTAGTGTTTATCTTGTATTTTCGTGTATGCAAATATTATTTTCTTCGTCCTTACGTTTAAATTATTGTTATTCTTATTCATTTTTCAATTTTGTCCTACTTAGAAAAAAACAAATAATTTATGTTTTTCTTTCTTTCATAAGAAAATGTTTTATTTTAAATTTGTTATTAATGTACAACACGAACGTTATAACAAACATTTTAAATAGTAGATTATTCGGTCATTAGCACCACAATAAAACATAAAAAAATTCTAATTGAAATTTTCATTACCTTAATGAATTTAAGCGATCCGCGTCTTATCGGCGTATCTAAATCGAAAAATGCCTTTTATTCAAATTTACCGGACAAATGTTCCATTTATGAATAATTCTTAAATGTTAAGCCCAACATATGCCTGTCCGTCATTTATATTAACAACACGCCCGACATTAAACGCGGAGAGAAAAAACAATTAATATTTTGATTTAATACGAATGGACTATATCTGACATACATCAAACATGACGTGTATTTAATAAATGGTTTTCTGCATATCTGCGAAAAAAACAACATAATTAATGAATTATTTTATGGCGTTCTTTCGGAGTCAGGTGTAACTACTTCATACGACCATCAATAACGACATATGGAGGCGTTTGTACATTAAAGATGTGTGTTGAATATGGTTGATTCGAAAAAGTGTGGACTATTTGTTCATAATTTTTAGTTCTCATATTGTTTTGAATAACGATGTTCGATAGTTCATCGTCTGTCACTTTTCGTGAATCGATTGGTCATGCGTCAAAGTTAAAAATGAAGATTTCTTTGTCGGTTAAAACAATCTAATTTAATAGTTAACGTGTCGAATTAATTTAAAAGATGCGAAGTTCGATCATATAAATCTTAATACACGATAGACAAATGTAGACATACTTTTAGAAATTTTTAAATCTTATCACATCGAAGAAATAAAATAACGGGACACAAAAAAATTAAAAAAGAATTGAATTTGTTAAAAGATCTTTAAACAAAAACTCGTTATAATTTGTTTAGATATTTTTTGTTTTCTTTATAAGATAATGTCCTCATGTTATTTTGTTTTCTTTTCTTCAATGTTTTCTTCTTCTTTGTTATTTTTTTTTATTTCGTCTATCACTCGTGTGTAGTTTTCTTCTCTTTATCTTCGTTTTGTCTCTTTCATTCGTTTATATCTCTTATATCTTTCGTCTTTTCAACTTGAATTTCCTCAACTATTTCATTTTCCTCCTTACCAATTTTTCGTCGCCATCTTCCTTACTTTCATACTAAACAAAGCTTGTTATAGAAATTACGAAATATAGAAAAGTAGATACATCATTGTGATAAGTGATAATGATAAGTAATACATGCAAGAAATACAAGTGTGGAAAGAAAATTATTTGTCTATAAGAAGGATTAATAGGAGGAATTTTATATTTTACATTAATTAGCCGTTTTTTATGCCACAGCAAGGGGTTGCGAACCCAGTTACAGAATGCGAAGTTTCGTTAACGACCATGTCTTAGATTTCTTACGGCATTCGCTGCTAGGTTTAAGGAAGAGTCGAAAACCTAATATGGATAATCATTATCCCTGAAATAAAATTCCAATGTCTCAACTTAAAGTTGTACCAACTGAGTAATAAAATTAAGCAATCAGCAGCTGAAGTATAACAGTCTTAAAAGTACTTTTCTTTATTAGATCTTTATCTCTTGTTGTTTTTTTCTTTCAATCAATATCTATTTCCTTTCTTAACAATTCCAAGCCTGATACAAAAAATTCCATGCTATTTCCTCTATTCCAGCAATTCCACGTACTAACACTTAATATAACTAGTTTAATGTTTATTAAAATTCAGTAATTATAAAATAATTAAAAACCTCATGGCTTTTTTTTGACAATTTTTTTAAATTAATATAAGATTTTCATCGATATGTTACATTCTACAAAAATTATCTTGTTAGAAAAAGGGCATACGATGCAAGTCCCGTTCATTGTAAACCCGTGTCTTCGAAGAACCGTCGACGGGATCGCTTCCAGGCAGAAGTATAAAAACTCTGGTTCTTCTTGACGTGAGATGGATCATTTTTCAAATCGCTTGCGGCTCAGCTAGAATGTTTTGATGCGGGTCCGCAACTACGGATAACTGAAACTAGCAACGTGTTATGCGCCCTGCGAACAAAACGGGCAAGAACGAGACAGATCTATCTTGCGTTTTTCCGTCACCGGAACACGATTCGGAGCGAGTGTGGAGTGGAAACGGGGTCGAGTAACAAAAACTTAAGAAAAATCGTCTTTATAAAGATGATAAAAGCGCGTCTTTGCATGTTATGTGACAAACACGGAGTGAGTGACTGAGATATGCCGTCAGACGTTCCGTCTATTGTTGACGACTTTGTTACTACGATTTTATAACGGCGGATTATAAATGGAACGCGCTTTTGTATGCCGAATGTACGAGCTTTTTTCCCTACATTCGAATCGTGTTTGTATCATAACGCGTTTTGTGTGTATGTGTGTGGAAAATGGAAATTTTTCCGGCACATTCGTAGGAAATATCAATGATTGGCATTCAGCGAAGCGTTCGCAAATAAAACTGTAAAAATCGAGCAAATCTCATTTTTTACATCGGCTGCATATGAATGAGACTTTTTCAATTAAATCACAATTTGGAACTGAACCAGAACTAGCGGAGTCGCCATGTGTGGCAAGCCGAGCTATACGCTATACGTACGCATCGATTCAGACTTAAATTGGTGACACAAATTTTAATTTTTAAAACCAATTTTATTAATTGCCCATAATACTCTTACAAATTAATTTACAAAACTTTTATTTATTTACTAACTTTTTTGAAAGAAAATTTACTATACGCTGGGGAAATATGTTATTCCCATTTAATAAACAGACACTAAACATCAAATATGTTTCATTATTAATTCATGTTTCTCTAATGGTAAGAAATATAATTTAGAAGAAGAAAAGATATTCCTTA
This sequence comes from Lethrus apterus, assembly GCA_018397195.1. Taxonomy (NCBI): domain Eukaryota; kingdom Metazoa; phylum Arthropoda; class Insecta; order Coleoptera; family Geotrupidae; genus Lethrus; species Lethrus apterus. The sequence continues at coordinate 6,498 of JAFFZR010002179.1, forward strand.
ACGAAATGAAGGAATCAAAAAGGTTAGATAATAAAGTAGAAAATGTACATAAAAAACTACATAAAATTAAAATGCAAAGACAAACGAACTAGCACTGAAAAATAAGGACTAAACAACTTGTAGTAAAAGGAAGGAGAGAATCTTTGATTCTTATAATATACGGAGTCCAATTCATTTTTTTTTGTAAATGGTTTTGATTTTCTGCCTTCTATAAATTCAAAAATGGTACGTTTGTTTAATTGGCTGGAGTGTATTCCAGAACAATGAAAAATAAAAATAAATTTTTGACATGATCGATTCAAAAGTAAAATATTAAAAAAATCTAAAATATATTTGAAAATAGAACTGCCGTTTTCGCGTATTTATATATTATATATGGAGGCCACTTCTGGTTAGACTCGGTCATCTCCAATCTCTACAACAACTGAAATTAAAACAAACATTAAACATAAATTATAAGTCAAGATTTTACTTTTTATTTAAAAATTGGCGGAAAAATTACCTTACTATTTTATTTTCGGTTTTTCATAATTATAATTCGCAAGATACGTTCACACACCCATAAACCTGTGCGATCGTAGGAATCGGCAGATTATGTTTATTTTGTTGGGTTGGAGACGACTATGAGCATAGACTTAAAAAAAATACCATACCAAGGTTTTTGATTAAAAAAATTTTTTTTTTGAATTCTTTCTGTATAAAATTATTTTCTACCAAAATATTAAAAATGCCAAAAATCCAATTTGTTCTCAAAATAACTACAAGCGTAATAATCATTCATTTATTTTCATCATTTTATTGCAGACAAATTCTAGTATTGATTTTTCCTGAAAAGTCGATGAATTTTTAACCACTATGGCCAATACAATCATATATTAGACGTTCAAACATTATTGTTAATTTGGAAATTTGCTGGACTTAGCAGCAAACAAAATTTTATAGGTTTTGAAATCTTCACGAGCAAAATCCATATTTCCCAATCTACTGATTCTTTTTCTCGTATTTACTTTAATCGTGGTTTATACATTGCCAATCTCAAATTTAGTCTTATCATCAAATCCTAACCCTGCAACTCTGCAAGGATAAATCGATTACGGAAAAAATACTGATGCTAACTAATACCATAATCTTTAATATTGATCGATACAAATCAGTAGAAACGGACTTAATTACTTATCCGATCTCCTCCTCTCTTTCGTGTAGAGGATTGAGTTGAGTTTGCCTTTTCTGCAAAAATTTCTGCCTTTTGACACTTCGTTGCTCTGCCCACTTCACTATTTCTATTCACAAACGCCTTAGACATCTGCTTATCCCATGTTTAACTCGGGCGACCTCTTCCCCTTTATTTACGTTATATTCCTATATTTTCTTTACAAGCATTTACAGCATTTTAACCATGTGATAGGTTCACAACTTAATTGTTTTCTTTCTATCCTGTCTTCTAGTGCTTCTAATCTCAGTATTTCCCTAAATGCTTTATTACTTATTTTATCCAATTTTGAAATCCCTAATTTTCAAAAACTTCATTTCTCATGCCCTCAATATTCATTTATCAGTAGAAAAGATGTAATTAAAAAGAGCTAGAAGAAATAGATAAAAGTGGAAAAGGGATGAGGTTGGTAAAGTGGGTGAAATGGTAAATGGTGAAATGGAAGATGATCGCCGCGAACAAATATTGGATGGATGAGAAGCATAGAAAATAAATTCTGTGAAAACGGAATGGGCAGATGGGAATGTTGGTTAATGGACTGCGTGAAGTTACAATCGGTAAATGCCGAGTGTCATATGAGGAGGGGGGTGGGAGCTTAAAGATGTCGCAGAAAATGGACTTATTGTTAAAAAGTACCGGCGGGCGGAATTGAATAGGAATACAATTCTTATTAAGTTTTTACAGCAAGTGAATGATGATTTGAAATAAGTAATAAAATACAGGTTTTCTTTTAGGAGAGATAATTAAGACAGAGATCGTAGCAAGTTTATTTAAAACTTAACAAAAAAAATATTGCGTGGATTGGAAATTAGGACTTTACAATTAACAAATTTAAAGCTAAGGGGATTAAGTAATTTCTTGCTATTTTGCTTGATAAGGCAGGCGTGAGGCGTGTATGTAGTGAACGTTAAAAGTGATAAATGGAGCAAAGTTGATCAAGTTATGTTATAATGAACATATGGTATGCAATACTGAGGTAGTAATTTGGAAAATATTTTTCTCAAACTTGTAATTTACAAAAGAAATTCTCCTTTGTAATAAGTTGGCGACCTCGACTGTCAAAGTTGTATAAATGCGTTATCACGTCCATTATTTAATTGTCCATTTATTTTACAAGAAGTACGAAAGGGAATCTGTAAAATGAAAAAAAAAACGGACATGACATATGAGTAACATTCATAAAAGCAGACGGAGAAACAACCTCTCATCAAATCTATGCATTCCTCTCAAATCGTGTTTACGTCTTATAATTACCTTCAGCGATACAAATTACAAAGTACAGGATGGGTTTTTGTGTCGGCCTCGACGAGCAAGGAAATACATTTGTCCAGCGATTGCTAGATACTTATTAGCGGCTGACATTCGATTTGTCTTGTCTCCGGAGAAACTGAGCGATTGCGGGCGGAGCTGAGGGTCGGTGCAGCCAAGCTTAGGTCGATGCCTTTCGACGCATCGCTCGCTGGACAAAGGCATTTTATTAATTTGCGAATATTCTTGGAAAAATTATACAGCCATTCATATAAATTAAAGTCACAATACAACCAATTTTAATTCATAACGGGATCGCAGTGGTGTAGCTCGACAGTCCGTTTCCTTTCAAATCTCTAAATTGTACTATTCCACGGAACCATCGTGTACTTGTTTGTTCTCCATACGAAAGCGAAATAATCTTTTGAAAACATCTACTGCGAATTTAACAAAAAGATTCATAATAAATTAATAGATGATAGAAGCAAATCTAGAAAAATATTTGCGTGGAATAAGTCCAATAGAAAATGAAAATTGCAAAATTTCTATGGAACTATGACTATGCGAATTTTATCTTTAAAAAATGTCATTGCATAGATACAGGTTGTTCCAAAAACACGTATAATTTCGAATAAAGTGAAAGGTGAGACGAGACCTAAATTTTTCTTAAAAATTTGTCGTCAACAATACAAGAAATTGTACATAAAATCCTTGTGAAGTAAAAGAAAAATACAAAAAAATAATTTTTAAAAATTTAATATATTAACTTTTAAATTGTTCTAATTTGTTTAATGGCAAGCTTTGAATTTTTAATAACAGTGGACATTCGAGTGGTGTTTTCCGTTAACTACCCAATAAAAGGCAATCATTGGCTTGTCACTGTACGTTACACCACTCGTAACGTAAGCAGTGATGGATTACTCTTCTTGCACAGAGATCGTGGGGTTGCCAACTTGTTGGTTGTTTAGTTGTTCACGTTGTTGACATTGTTTGGTATGTTTGCTTGCACCCTTTACGTTTTACGTCGTCTTTCGTACGAAAATCGCCTCGACGTTAAAACGATATTAAACGCCCCGATATTAAGTAATTCGTGAACACTTCAAAATCATGTGTTGAAAACGTCCTAAAAGTGTGCTTTGTTTAACGTAAAGTCATTGTGTACACTTCTTTAAATTATTCAATTATTTTGTCATTAGCCAGCGTCATAAATCATGGAATGATTGTTTTCCTTGTTATGGAATAGAAACAACTTATGTTTTTATTAAGGTTTAAGTGCTCAAACACCCTTAGGTAATAATAACTACCCCAAACAAATTATGTACGACCACTACTAGATATTCATAAAAACAACTTATTAAATAATAACAACTTAAACATGAAAATCTGTAAAACTAATAATATTTGGAACTTAACTATTTGTATATACGAGAACATTACAAAAGTAAGGGAAAATATGTGCACTGTTGTGATGCTGAATTTAACGTTTCAAATGAACAGGAAAATGCTTTATATTTCATCACAGTTGATGTGAAAGTTTTGTCATTTTATTCATTTATTTAAAATACATTTTTTACGAGAAATACATTTTTTTATTTGTCATATTTATTATTTAAAAATGAAGAAAAATTAATCGTTTTATGGTGAAAGGATCTAATGGTTCACTTCCGGTTATACCGGATTTTTAACGCACGCTGAATAATGTTTTAAAGCTCATATACAAATAGATAGATTTGATCTCGTTTCCGCCTATACCGGAATCCACAAAGTAAAATGTAAAAAATGCAATTTCTTGTCAAATTTATAAATGTAAAGTGTTGGAAATTCCAATTTACTATTATATCGAGTAACCTCGTTAAGTTGTCCGTTATCTACATCGATAGCCTCTCGAAAATGACCTTTGTTACAGAGACAAACAACGTTTTCGAATTTGCCCCATTTGAATTTCGAACGGTATGATGAAGCTAGCATTATTATTTTTGTGTTATTTTGCTACAGCGCATAGTGCCCTTGTTATGGAGATCTCGCCCATCACAGGTAATAACACTGATTGGTTATTTTATAACTTTTTTCGATGCACTTTTCAGATCCCGAACTAATAAAACAAGGTTATTCTTGTAACGCAACGCAGGCTGGCATACTTATGCGTGAAGGTGAAGAAGCCCAACAATATTCGACTACGACTTGCGAGATGGCCGATTGCTCGATGGGCGTCATTACTTATATGTCGTAAGTTGAAATTTTTTTAAATATTGTCGATTTTCTTTTTTTATTTCTAGTTGCGGCTTGATGTCAATCGACGGACTGGCTAATTGCACATTAGTTGAAGATTTGTCGAAACCATATCCGGAATGTTGCCAGGAAATTGAATGTTTTTGAAATGATTGTAAATAAAAAGTATAAATTGTGTTAATTTTTCTTTTGATTTTTTTACTAATGCTTTTAAACGCGGACGCAGGACAAACAACATTTTTCAATAATTTAAATTGAAGACAAGGTTTCCGCTAAGTCAGCTTTCACCTTCAAATAGTGTAACCTATAACAGCATCAACAAAATTTATAAAATTATTTTTTAATTCAATAAAAAAATATAATTTTGAAAAATTATAAACATAATGAAAATGTTAATCAAAAGTTAATTGCTCCACAGGTGGAATGAATTATGAAAAAAAGAGACATGAAGGCAAAATAAAATCAAGTTTAAATACATTACTTCTCATATAATAATATAATCAAAGGATAGCAGCCAGCCATAGGGAGATTGAAAAAAATATTTTTTAAAATTTTGTAAATAAAATCGAAGTGGAAAAGGGAATAAACCAACACTTACATATACATCAATAAAATTAAACACTTTAATGAATGATATAACACTAGTTATATACAGTGTGGTGATAAAGTTTGGAACAAAATTCATAAAAGCGTTTTATGTTTTTAAGAAAATCGCTCGGACAGGTCAATTTTTGTTTTTAAAATGCCGTCTTCTGACGTTATTTTTTTTGGAATGACGTCATTTCTTTTTGCACAATGACGTCATCATAATTTTTTTTAAATGACAACCCCCACTTTCTTCTGCGGTTTTTAATAGACCTTCTTACTACTTGAACGGTGATGTAAAAAAATTGGTACCTCACATAACAATTTTTTTGAATAAATGACACATTTACTTCAGATCGTGAGTGGTTATAATTTAGTAAAAATAATAATCGTAAACATTCTAAATTAAAGCAAATGTATCTAAGACGAAGAGTGAAGCTTTAAGGTGCAATGACGTCGTTATCGATTTTTTTTTAAATGACACCTCTTATTTTTTTCTTTTGCTTTTGATAGACCTCCTTGATGTTTAAGT
>JAFFZR010002180.1:0-12209 GCA_018397195.1 Lethrus apterus
AATACGTCAACCTCCGCTGAATACAAGAAGTAAAGGACTACATTTTATAAAGAAGACGAAGATCAAGAGAGCCAAGTAGAAGACCACGGCGGCCTTGACCAAGAAGGACAAGATGGCGTGTCCGAGGCGTACACCAGCAGGATGGCCGAATGTGGGGATGAGAGGGGAAGGGGAAAAAACTTCGCCACGACGGAGGAGTACGCGAGTGTCTTCCGATGAAGAAGGACCGGGCATAGCTCCGGGTACGACGATCGAAACAAAGACGAACTAAGCCGAAGTGATATACATACATTACATTATTTTATCTATAATGTTATCTGTCGTGAGGATAATGTTAGAATATAATACATATCTAGTTTAATAAAATAGTTAGGAAATTAACGGTGTTTGTTGGTAGAAAATAACATTCCTACAATATTTAATTCGTTAACAAGTAAATACCTATATTTTAGACTACTGGTTAGAATTTCAAAAACTGTTGTAACAACAAAATTATTAGACTTCAAAAAATCGTACCATTTAACCCCTAGTCCCATTTAAAATTATGGGGGTGAGAGTCCCCCCTACTTAAGGGTTGAATTAACCCAAGTGAAAATACCTAAATCGAGTGTCCCCTTTAGAACAAAAAATGACGTGTTCGAGCATTTTTTTGTAAATTGATTAAAAACTCGAAAAAACAAGCTGGACTGTTTTCGTTGGCCCACGCTGTATACAATCTGTTTGCAAGCATAATTCCAAGCGTTGCTGAAGATTGGATACTAGGTTTCTAAATAGAGGCTGGCGTAAATTTCTCTCTGTTTTTAATTCTGGAATTATTTCTGGGGAATTTCCGCTGCAAATTCTATTTTTCATCATTCCTCAGATGTAGGCATCAGAATCGGTCAAGTCGGGACTATGTGGTGAATAAACGAAGTCAGTGTTTCTGTCGTTTCCGTATAAACTCTTATAGTGGTTGCAAATAAAAAAAGTGTGCTCGATACTAAGCATTTTGTTTAAAGAACTTATTACAAGAGTTTGAAGACAAAATTCTCAGCTAAAAGTTAACGTGACATTTTTGCAGTTTTTATGTCCATTGCAATTGCTACAGCATATTCGGTTCGTTTATTTGTTGTCATACTGTACTTTACTTGACTGAGAGAATTTTCTTTTAACATGCTAAAATCTGGACGAAAAACATTGAAGAATATTTAAATACCTCATATTATTTATAATTAGATGTGGATTATTTCTGCTAAAAATATTAGTAGAAAGAAATGTTTTAAATAACTTCTTTTCAATATTTTAATTGTTAATCATTGTTGTACTCTCTAGTATTATCTGAGTGATGCCTTTTTTATTATCATGCTTTTTAAACGTGTATTTTGTTATGCTTTATTTACTGTTATTAATAAACCTAGACCGAGCAATTTCGTAGTTATTATTCCGTTTAATGCTGCACTTTTAACGTCTACGTTATTATTGGTTTAACGTGATCGTGATCATTATTTCCTTTTACTGGTGATCATATTTGTTTCTGAAAGTACATATATAAAAATTATATTACTCTAGCCGTATTTACTTTTTTTTTAGATAAATTAGTCTTGGTTTCTTTTACACATGTATTCGCATAGCCAGCGTGATATCGCTGCAATTAAACGCATTTTACTAATTTTGATTGTGGTCGGTTGCGGTGATAAACACTTGTCAAGTCAAGAGAGCATGTCAAGTATTTTTTTTATAAAGGCACGGCTCGAGAAACAATTTCCCTATTAAAAGCAATATACAACAAAACCGTTGAGAAATCTTCACCCTTCGACGCCGACGCGCGACGCGACGGTGTGAAAGATGGAAGTTATAAACCTGTCTGGGTGGTTATGGTGCACAGTGTTATGGTTTATGGTGTACGTTTTTTTAATGTGTTTCTATAACATTTTTTTTTCGTTCTTGAGCATGTAACCAAATTAACTATAGAATAGTGAATAATAACAAACGTCAATTATATTTATTACCCGACGAAGATTTCGAAACACATTATTGTATTTTTAATATTTGTGTGTCGTAATAAATATATTTTATTGCACAACTCGAGTTTTAATTTGGTTGCACGCTCAAGAAAAAAATAAAAAAGATGAGTATAATCAACCAAGAATTTGACAGTAATAATAATTTCTATAACATAGAATTTATTGTTTTTTTTTTTATTTTATTACAAAACTATTTACTGTTCAAATAATATACACATCTCAAAACTGCTCCAACGAATATAGGATTCGGTAGAATAAACAAAAATACAGTAAACCGGTATAAACTTTTAGTAGGGTTATACTATGAAATTTTTGCAAAAAAATGCAAAAAACTGGTTTGAGCTAGTATGCTGTTAAATCAGAAATTCTCTTTAGCAATCAATTTGTGATAATAATTAAGCAAGTGTAAAACAACTGCGTCGCTTATTTGACGTTTCAGAGTGCTGAAAAAAGTTCGTTTTGTTTACTATTAGCCATCCCAAAATGGAAAATACACTTCCTGCATTAGCCAAAGTTAAGTCACTAAGAAGTTGTTCGATCTCATCCCCATATTCGTTTATTGATTTGTTCAATTGGTTCCTTTGATGTAACTGATTTGAAATGGTAGTGGCTGATTTTGTGGAAACAAAACTTTCTCGAATATTTGTAACAAGAGCCTCAACAGATTCGTAACTTTTATTTAAACTTACTTTAGCATTTTCGGACACCTTGTTTTTAAAACAAAAATGCTTTTTATCATCGGGTTTTAATAATTCCTCATATAATAAAATCGAATCTATAAACTTTTTAGTAGTATTTTCGCATCCGTCCAGAGATGTAATAATGTGCCAGCTGTTCTTAAATTAAATGTTTCCATATTTGAACTTAATTCTAACCTACTTTCTAAGATACCCTGCACTTCAACAATAAAAGATTCTATTCTTTTAATATATGCCTTAATGTCACTAACTATGTCTACATTTTCTACAATTTTACTAGTCTTTAACTTTACATTTTGCAACTTACTTACAAAATTATCTAAATCTACTAGCCATTTCTGCGTTGTCTCTAAATTTTTTCGTCTCTCCTGATTATCGTTACTAATATTGTTCTTTAATACCTTGCCACTGAACAACAACACTTATCACTTGTCATATACTTTTTACTTCCTGTTTTGTAGACCAATAGCGATGAGTTCCTGCCTTTAAGCTAATTCTCTTCTTATCCTTTTGTCCACGGATTTCTTACAACACCTATGGATAACGTATGCCGGCAACACCATAATCCCGATAACGATGAATAATCCACAAACTTCCATTAACGTAAATGACAGTTGAAGTTGTAGTTCCGCCGCTATTTCCCGCCTGTGAAACAATAAATTCTTTCTATTCTATCGACTGATTCGCCTTCATATTTGTTATTTAACTTATTTTATGTACAAAAAAAAAATCTGTTTGGAAGCATCACCATGTAAAAGTGTCGTTGTTTAAAAAGGACCGTCGTCGGTTTCGCTGGTTAATTAAAACACAATTTCGGTACCGAGAGTTATTTTTCTTATCAGTATATATGTCTACTACCGCCTACGCTACAACTACTACTACTGCAATTAATTAAACTTTTCTTCAGTCCGGCGACTTCGGTTTTAAGATGTCAGCATGTCACGCGTCGAATGTAAAGTCCGTTCATCGTCCTGTTTACTTGTCGGTGTATTTTACGGTTCATTGTCTTGTCATTTGTATTTGTCAGCGTATTATCGCAATTGACAGTGTAATACCATCACAATTTGAACTACAACTTAATACAAATGAATGATGTCTATATAATAATATTCATCTTTAAAGGATGAAATAAATGAATAGGGTTAACTAAAGAGTTCCTTCTCCACACGAGCATTTATTCATTATGAACATTCAGAAAATATGCTTCTATCTTCAGTACCTAACTTTAATAACGTAAATACAAAATATATTTCTCATTCCTTTTTTATTGAATTGTAAACCAATTTAGGGTTTAGGGAGGTTTCACTTTTTTTGTGTTATTTACTATTTGCGATCCGGGGAAAAGAATTTTTTTGTTACGAAATCTGTAAGCCAAATGTATTTAGAAAAATTGAGTTCGAAAAAGGGGCGATAAATCTCCGTTTAACAAATACTGAATTTTGTAAGCATACAGTGAGTTTCTAAATAATGCACTTCAATTTTATTATAACGAGTGTTTTGTTATTATGTTCCAAGCACACTTGTGGCCATTTCGTTTTCCAATCTTTACGCAGTTAAAATTTGCCACTGATTTTGTAGATGCCGATTGATTAATTTTTATGATTATAACTTTTAGTGGGTCTAATGAATTATTCAGACTGTTATTATTAAGAATATTGATATGATTAGTGTCAAATTCTTGGTTGATAGAATACTTATCTTTTTTTTTTTCTTTTCTTGAGCGTTCAACCAATTAAAACGCAAGTTGTGTAATAAAATATATTTATTACATATTATAAATATATTTTATTACACAACTTGCGTTTTAATTGGTTGCACGCTCAAGAAAAGAAAAAAAAAAAAAAGATAAATATTGATATGTGAAACTAACAAAATAATTTGTATAACAGTAATTTGAAATACTTTTTACATTGTAAGTAATTTATGCTAGTTTTTTAAAATATGTATTAGCATGGATTATTTATTTTAATTTTAGTGACTATATTATATTTTTCCAATACATAATTACAAAAGTTGCACATCTACTGATTGTAGTTTTCAGCAAAATAAAGCAAAGTAAAATTCGACAATATGCATTTTGTTTTGAGTTTAATTTGGCATTAAATTTCAATTTGTGTGTACATGTACGTAATTACTAGAAATGGCATGTAGATGACAAATATTTATTTTCATTTAATTAGAACGCTCTGTTCATTCGTTACTTATTAATTATGTATACAAACGGTTACTGTCAAAATTAAATAATGTTATCGTGCAATCGTGTGTTTGTGGTTGTACAAAGTGGAATGAAGATTACTATCTGTGTTAATGAACATGAAAATCTGTTGAAATTGTAATTATTTCAACTGAACCACTCGTATGTGTAAGCAAATGATTAATGTATTTGAAATTTACACATTTTAATAAAAATATTTTTTACTTGTAAACAGTCTTGTCCTTAAAATATTTCTATACATCTTATCTTATCTTATACATTCTTCCATTATTATTCGAATTTAATATGTAATAAGACCTTAGAAACAAACTTCATCTGTAAAGGTATCGCTGGCAAAGCAAATCGATGACAAATCTATTCTTTATTAGTCTATTACTATGTTGATTAGCAACGGACTTAAGAGATCACCTTGCTTCACACCTCTAATGGCAATAGAATGAATCACACCGCTTGAACCTAAATTTATTGTTGTGGCAGAGCCTCTTAGGTGGTCCTCTTAAAGAGGGGCCGAGAGAGACTAGTAGGCCTACTAGTATGTACATCACCGTAGAGCACGCAACGCCCCGCGATACATTCCGGTATTTTTTAGTGCAGGGAGATTTGTCTTTATTTCAAAGGTCTGTCGTACTTACTATTAAGGACTTCAGACTCATAAACCCGACCTCATTTCTTCTGAAAACAAGGGAGACGTTAATTGAAAAGCGTATGGGACTGTTCTAGAGAACCCCGTCCATCCTAATCAATAGGCTTACTAGGCAGGCAAATCTCTGGAGACGACCTTTCATCAGCTCGTTGTCAGAACTGACTACTGTCTTTCGCAGTCTGCGGAAGGCCGCGGTTTCGACGCAAGGCAATTCTACTAAGCCTAAAACTCCTTAGCTAAAGGATCAGATTAATGATGTGTATTCGCTATTCCGCTTTGAAAAAAAAGCAGACTGTCAAAAAATTTTAATTATTACAAATTATTAAGGATTTATACTTCTGCTCGGCGACGGCGTAGAGAAAAAAATGCTTATCTTGCTTATCTCATTTCAACTTTGCGGGCGTTGTTTACGGTCCTTGTCTAGATAAATTCGCATGAATCCAGAGAATTTTGAATGCTTGCCTGCGTTTGATATTCGTTATTAGGGTGAGAAACCATATTTCTCATATACGGGGCTGGGTTCACTGGCTTAATATGAACAAGAGACGTGAAGTGCGTGTTTTATCACAAATTGCTGATAAAGAAAACCCCGTGCTACCTGTTTCATAAAATTTCCCTTCGAACGGATGTTCATAACTATAATGTACTTAGTAAAGGAATTCTTACTCCACATCTTCATAGAACTGCGCCATTTGAACGGTCATTCTCTTTTAGAATATATAGAACTAGTCATATTCCTATGAGCATGAAAGGGCCATTCCTTCACATCATCAAATCTAAATTTGGCTTTATGTGTGCTTAGAAAGGCGTTTTTGTACTTGTTGGAGTTCATTTTTAAAGCTTATCGTTTTTTTTTTTTTTTCTACAGCAAGCAACCAAATTAAAACTCGAAAATGCAATAAAATATATTACTGAAAAGTAATAAATATAGTTTATTGCACATTCGAGTTTTAATTTGGTTGCTTGCTCAAGAAAAAAAAAGATAAGTATAATCATATTCAACCAAGAATTTGACACTCATAATTTTTATTAGATACATTATGCTTAATTTTGCTATGCGTATAGTCCCATAATTCTTATAAAGTTGTGTATCTTCACTTAAATGAATTCAATTTAGCTTAGTACATTGGATTGGTTTATGTTGTTTATTGATTCATCTGTTTCTTTGAGTTTTCGTAATTATAAATTTGCAATTTTTAAATTTGGTGTTAAGTTAATTTATTTTTCAGGACCGAAAAGAATAGCAGCTATTATTTCTAAACTGATTTCGATCCTTTTAACCACATGCTTGCATGGTGATTTAGGTCCCTTTTTTGTTTGGATATTCTATAGTTGTTTGTGGTTAATAAAAAAAACCTTATTTGGCATATTCTAAATTCCCATTCGTACATATTTCCATCTATTGCACTTATTTCCCCTTCTCCTGCCTTCCCAAGTTTGTGGTTAATAAAACTTTATTATTATTATTCTTTCATGGTATAATGTACAACTATCAATACAATTCTAGTTTTTTTCCAAACATGCAAAGTGATTAAGTCTTTAATTTTCAGTTTTCTCTATTTCTACGTTTATTTTATATATTTTTATGATATTTTCTTGCAGCTACTAAACATTACAAGTTTAGTTTGTTTTACTTTTTAAAAGTATAATTAAGAAAAAACGATAAATTATGACGTATGATTTATTCACTGTAGGTTGTTCGAACACGTAAATATCAAATAATTAACCCATGAAAATTTTCGCAAGCATTAAATCATATTTAAAAATCCTAATATACCTAATCACGCCTTTTCGAGGTAACAAAGATTAATTAACGCAACATTACAAATAAAAATATTATTTATCATTCCTGCATATTACGCACGACAATTCAGTCGTCTCGTTAAAGAAAATTACTAGCATTAATTGTCATTAAGATTAAATGCTCTGAAAAATTGTGTTTAATTAAACAAAAGAACCGATATTCGTCATAATTTGTTCCCCGTTCAATTATTTTTTGTCGCACTAGAATTCTACACGAAAACAACATTTGTAATATTCCATGAGCTTATTTGCTACAAGGCTACGAATAATGTCAACCAGCAAATCGATGACTATGTTTATGTTCGAGGTCGTCAAATATTCTTGGGGGTTGTCTTATTTTGACGTAATATCGATTAGACAAAGGTTTTATTCTCTTCCATTTGCTGGTCGATAATCCAACAGATGAAAAATAAATGTGATTCGACAAAGGCTTCGATTAATGTTTTAAATTATTCTATTTTTAAATAAAATATTATTCAGTATAATTTAAACTTAAATTGGGATTTTACATGTAAAATTGAATTATTGCAAATATTATCTCCCGTAATTAGTTTAGATCAACATCTTCAAGATAAAAGTTGTTCAGAATTAAAAGCTACATGTAATGCACTAGTTAGTTTTGTTAAATATACAGAGACTCTTCTTAAAATCAATAAATAATGTACAGCGAGATCGAGAAAAAAATTAGTCAAAGTAAGCTATGAACAAAAATCGGCATGTCTTTACTTAAACTACTATTTATTTCTTAATGTCAAATTGACGTGTGTCAATAACGTTGTCCAAACAAATAAAAGCTTTTCTTTTAGAATCCTATTTTAGAAATGGAAATAAAACAGAAAACGGTGAAAAATTTCAGAAGGATTCTAAAAGAAAAGCTTTGATTTGTAATCAATATGTGCCTCTTTGACAAGTAATATGATGGCTGTTGTTTTATAATTTATTACTAGAAAGTCATGGCCAGACACTATTAAATCCATTCATTTATGGTATATTATTTATTGATTTTAAGAAGATTTTCTGCATATTTGACAAAACCAAATACATTACATGTAGCTTTTAATTCTGAACAACTTTTGTCTTGAAGATGTTGATCTAAAATGATCACGGGAGATAATATTTGCAATAATCCAATTTTACATGTAAAATCCCTATGTGCCAGATTTAAAGCAACACAGTGTATAATTTGTATTATTTTGCATATAATTACTTCGTGAATAGCTAATGTAGTTATTAAAATAAAAACAAAAATGGTGTTTATTTATTTATGCTTCATAATCCTCAAATAATTTTTTCACGCTGTAAGTATTGTGTTGAAAACTCCATCCTAACAAGCCATAATATAGCCTTCGGTTACCGAGTGGAATATAGACGATCTTAAAAAACTTATTGATAAGTTTTGCTTCACTATGTTCTTATAGAACTGCCCGTATACAGGCTTTTTCCGATGGTGCTGTTCTAGTTGTTCCACAATTATTTTCTCAGTTTAGCCTTTAATTCTATGGGGCTGAGTTCTAATAAGCTGTCCCTTAGATTTTCTAGTCTTTTTAAATCTATTTTCGATTCTCTTTCGGCAGCTTGAAACGCTCTCTTCTCTGAAACTGGTATTCTTTCACGTAGGTAGCTACGAACTGAACAGTAAAAAAGACTAAATTAAATGAACACACTTTTATGTTTAAAACGTAATGAAAAATAAACTGAGGAAATGTTAAAAAAAATTGGTTTCAGTTATTACTACTATAGCTGAAATATCTAAATTACCATATTAAGGATCTTGCTGATGTCTCTCCTGCAATATATTCAATCACCAACATTCATAATTTGTACCTAAGTGAAAGTATTCTTATAGAAACACTACTCTCTTTTATTTTAAATTAGTTTGAAGGTTGATAAAGCTGTATAAAAGGAAGAATATTTTCTTAATAAAGTTATTAATCTTTATTCAAATTATAATTAACCTTGTTCATAATCTCGCTAAAATGCATACTGATGCATCTTATGAAAGAGACGCACGATATTATTATTATATAATCGCTTTACCGTGGCGTACGTACACGTACAAAATCCCTAATGACGCCTACTCAATTTCCATCGTACGCTGGCAATATAGTACTCGAGCGGGCCTGCGCCGGGCGCTCTGGACGGCCGTGGCGTTCGCTGTCGCTAAGCCGGGAGACGCGGCGTGCTTGGGCCAAGGCTGTCTTGTCCAGGGGCCCACAAGGTCACCGAGGCACAGGTGGCTCACCTCAACTAAAATAAACGACACGCCGGAAATCTTGATATTGATTCTGAGCTTTCGCGCTTTCACGACGGGACCATAACTTAAGAATGAGGTGCCAACCGTATAATGACATTTTATGCGTACATAAAACTATTTATACATCGCAAATATGATGTATTTTAAGTATCTATCGTTTATATGGAAAGTAAGAACTTTATGTTATATAAAATGCGATTTCTAAAATATATACCTACCTCGTTTTAAAAAATATTTTAACCGCTTTTGATTGAATTTCCATTATTTCTATTGTTTTTTCTTTCTCTTTGTTTTCATCTCTCATTATGAGTGATCGGATTTCAATATTTTTTATAAACGAAGTGGCAAATGTTTACGCGTGTATCGCACTATTTGTTGCCAAGCAACACTGGGAGCGTTTGACTTGATAGTGATATAAACTAATACGGCAGTCAACCAATTGTGTTGTCATTTCGGAATAATGCTGCTTGATATTCATTATTTTGGTGTGCGAATGGTGTTTTTTCTAGCATTGCACCAGGCACAACATGATTCAGTGGCGTCGTAGGCGAATTTCAATATTACGAAGTGTAGTAAACATGCTGTCTTTAACATGCCAAAATTATGAATTCACCACGTCAATGGCTGTCCCCACCAAATAAAATATTTGAATCCGAACACTACTCTTTATGCACTAGGTTCCAAGAACCTATCAGTGCTATATACTGAAATTCTGGCTATCCATAATACATAGAACTAAATCTTACCATCGAATTTTCTTTATGCGATCGTGGGCCCATTGGAGCTAATAAGTTGCTAGTTGCAGGCCCGCTAACACGGTCAACCGCGCAGTTTTAATTTTGTAATTTAATTATTGCTCACAACTAGAAACAAAAAAGTCTCTGCAATTAACTAATTCTTTATGAGAGAGATTAAATTACTAATTAATAAAACTAGTGGCGTCGATGATTTCTATGAAACAAATGTTGTTAAAAATAGAAATGAAAATCATACCATAAAATACAGAAAAGTGTATTAGATGATGGTAAATATAGAAATCAAATTAATTCCATATATACTGAATAAAAGAAAAATGTATTTTTCATTGGAAATAGCCAAACACACGAAGGATGATAAATATTGAGAAATGTTTTGCCATGTGATTTTGTTGTAGTAAATAAAGGCCTAGTTGCATGTATTTAGTCAATGGACTATACCTTATCACACATTCCTTTTGTCAAATTATTAACACACAAAAAAAACTCGCAAACTCGGTGTCTGTTATACAGGTATGATCGTGTGTATCACTGTCTGAGTCGTTGATTGACTAACATTTATTGGATGAAGCTTCAAACTGCTGATGTTTATTTTTTTAATCTGCCTGTACGCTGTAAACCGAACATGCGCAGTGTTAAAAAGTGTTCTAGAACGATCCAAATTCATAATCAAAACAAGCCTTCTGTCTTGATAGACCACTAAAAACCCATCGGTTTCAGACCGTAGAGACTGGCGTCTCCAACAGACCTTGCTCATGGTACCAGTACACCCTTGCCGAGGCGACAACAGGCGAGCGCGAGAATGTACATGCATTTCTCGGTTTTGCCTTGTGTCGCCTTGCCCCAACCTCGCTAACGGTTACTTACAGTACTCGCCTGTTCTCGCCAAGCTTCGCGAGAGTGTACAGCATCGCTCGGTGCGCTTCGTGGATTGGATTGGAGCAACGACTCAATTTTAAGCTTCTTGGAAAATTTTCAAAATGAGCCCATTGTATGGATTGTAAACATTCTCATCGTAAGAACAAGAAAAAAGTGAATGACGTGTGGCTTCCTGTAAAGTGTACTTAGTATTCTCGTGGATACTCGTCCAAATATCTCGCCGAGATATTCGACGAGAGGGTTTCGGCGAGAGTGTACTGCCACTGGTACCATCTTAGATTTTTTTTTTTATATATAAAAAGCGACTTCGTAGACGAAAGTCCGGTTTTCCTAAACTCTAAATACTTTGATGGCGCTGCACTCGGTCGGTGACTAGCTTTAGGAATAATTAATCAGACATTTTCCTATTTTCCAACAATTTTGATTATGGTATCCGTGCTGTTACATTCCTTGTTGCAGATTCAGTACTATATACGATATAAAACAACTTATTAATTATTGTCGGTTAGGGTGTTCCTTATTTTTCAACTTGATTATTTTTTAACGCATAGGGCCTACTTTTTTTCGTATTGCTCTAAAACTGTCGCATAGCAAATTTCAATTGATTTGGAGCATAATAACCCGTGCCGACTTGCATCGGCACATGTTCCATACAAGTTACGCTAGAGTACATACAAGCGCGTGAGCGGCACGCACTCACTTTGTCGTCATTCATGGAGGAAGCAAAAAGAAAATTGACTGCATCTACTTCATCACTTGATTTTCTACCGCAACAAGAATTTGAAAATAGTTTTTTCAGTTCTGACGAAGAACCTTTGCCGGAAACATCAACCGCTGCTGTAGCGACTAAAACGTCAGGAAAAAGAGGGAGAAAGGATTTTATTTCACCAAAACTGGTTGCAGCTTTAGACAGATGCCAGCTGAGCATTAGAGATTCCATCTATATTCTTCAGGCCACC
>JAFFZR010002182.1:0-12531 GCA_018397195.1 Lethrus apterus
AAATTAACAATAGATCCACTTTTTCACTATTATTCGTTTTTATTATACATACAAAGGTTACAAATATTGTTATTATAATCAATTTCGTAGAATGTTTTCAAACTACATGTAAACAAACTCACAGAAGTGACAAATGTAAAATACTTAAAGACATTTGTTTTCATGGCAATAGATATTTTGTTTGTTTTTCTATAGATGTCTTGAATACTTCGAAATATTTTTTGGGATTTAAAACAAAATTTTCTTATAAAACACCCATACAATTTTGTATGTACGGAAAGTAAAAAATGTAACGAATCAAAAAATGTTAAAAAATATACAGAGTGTCATTTAAAAAACCAAAGTTGTGTCCGTTTCCGGTTTAACCCGAAATAGGAAAAGCCAATTGAAGGTGCCACGAAACAGCGCACATGTTGTTAAACAAATCATCATTTTTTTGTAAAAATCAAAATAATAAAGTTATTGAGTGTTCCCTCTTTTTTGGAAGAGCCTGTATACATTTGAATTAGAAAATGAACCTAGCAAGCCAATTTTTGTATATGTTGTTGGGGAGGGTCAGGAGTGCCTAATTTGAAGTTTTCGACCGAAACCCTTGTGTGCATTTTCCGCCATTTTGAAAATAAGGGTGGATTTTTGTTTTCGTTGTAATTCGGCTCCTCGTCGGTCTACGGGGAAGTTGTATTGTTACTTTTGGTTTCTTTTTTTATTCTCTACAATTTGTGTCATATGACTTTCACCTAACATCGAGAATTCGGCGAAAATATGACAAAATTTGGGGTACGAACTCGGTTTTCATTTTTTTCTTTATCGTCACGCATAGCGAAAAAATGTTTAGTGTCAAATTTGTAGAGCACGTTCGTGCTTACAATTCGACATTTTTGTTTTCCCTCCATCTTCAAAATTACGAGTTCTAGCGCGAGTTAGGAGCGAAGAACTGCTGAATAGCATAGAAGATAAGATTATAGTATATAAGTCGCGAATGCGAATAGAATAGTCAGTTATATTTGTACATCAATCTCTGTACTTTGTAATTCACAATAAATTTGCTTTTTTAAAAAACTAAAATCGTTTTGAGCAAACTTATTTCGCGCCGCAAAGTCGACAAGTCGGCAAGTCCGTGCGAAGTTTCGATCTTTCCGCTCGCGCTATTGTGTAGATACAGTGCGAGTGTAAAGTAAGGAATAAAATTCGTTAAATTTTTATCCCTGCTTGTTGGCAATTTTCTTCGGACAGGTCAATTTTTATTTTTAAATCCCCATCCTTTGGCATAAATTATACCTTTCTGTCCCAACCAGTGACGGCGTAACGGGGGGCAACTCAAAAAATTTAAATGGCAACGGGGGCCAAATGTTACATTTTCGGAAAGATCGTTTCATTCTCTATCTAGCAGCAAAACAATTTTTTAAAAAATGAAAACCGAGTTCGTACCCCAAATTTTCGCCTATATCTCGAGAACA
This sequence comes from Lethrus apterus, assembly GCA_018397195.1. Taxonomy (NCBI): domain Eukaryota; kingdom Metazoa; phylum Arthropoda; class Insecta; order Coleoptera; family Geotrupidae; genus Lethrus; species Lethrus apterus. Next base: position 1,458 of record JAFFZR010002182.1, read on the forward strand.
CAAGATGTTAGGTCAAAAAGTCATATGACACGAATTGTAGAGAATAAAAAAATGAACAAAAAGTAACCATACTTTCCCATAGACCGGCGAGGAGCCGAGTTACAACGGGAAAAAATCCACCCTTATTTTCAAAATGGCAAAAAATGCACACAAGGGTTTCGGTCGAACTTCAAATTAGGCACTCCTGACCCTCCCCAACAACATATAAAAAAATTGGCTTGCTAAGTTCATTTTCTAATTCACGGCCTATTTTCGGACAGAATGACTGGACTACAATGTATGTACTATGTATTCAATTACAATACACGTCTACTTAGATCTTCAACGTGGTTGATAAAAATAACAATTTTTGGAAAATATAAAGGCATATGAAAGTTCATATATGGAATACAGAATCCACTTACAGACAACTAGGTATAAAATTACAACACAAACAATTTTATATTCTTGAATCTTCACAAAAAAAATTGTAGTACCAACTGAATTTACAACATCCATTCACCTAACGATATTAAAGAACTATTTGCAAACAAACGTATCTACATACCTATAATAAACAAGATAAGACTATCTCGCTCAATCCGTGTATATTCGATATTAAACACAACGACGCGAGTGTTTATAAAACGCTTTTTTAATATAAATATGTGGTCTATTTCAAACGAGCAAACATGAAGAACGCTTTTCAGTGCCTGATACTTCTCGCCGTTTCCTTCGTAGAAATAATTTCGGGTAAGTAATTATGTGGTGTTAGAAAAAATAAGAAAAACGTCCAATTGCAGAGGAAAAGTCATGCGTTTGCAGTATTTGGGGTACCCAACTGAATTCTGTGGGTACACCAATATACAATGAAGAGTGCGATTGTAAATGTAAGGAAAACGTCGTGGGGAAAAAGTGCAATGATTGTAAGAATGGATTTTATAATTTTAAAAGTGGGAATGGATGCTCGGCTTGTTTGTGCAATGAAGAGGGATCAAGAAGTAAAATTTGCGACAAAACATCTGGGGAATGTCCCTGTTTCGAAGGATTTTCAGGGTGAGATCAAAATTTTGTCATTAAAAGTTAATAAATATTTTTTTTGCAGCCATCGTTGCAACAAATGCAAGCCGGATCATTACAGAAAGTCTTCAACCGATTGTGCAAAATGTGAGTGTAATATTTTCGGTTCTAAAGATCTCCAATGCGATGAAAGTGGTACGTGTCCGTGTCACAAGAACGTAATTGGTAAAAAATGCGATAGTTGCAAAGAATTCACACACGATATTAAAAAAAGGTGTATCGATTGTCCCGAATGTTACGAAAATGTTAACAAGTTAACAGAGAACTTGAAAAAAGCACTAACAGCAACACAAGATTTAATAAAACAATCCATAAATGAAAAAGACGATAGTGCCGACGAAAATTTCATCAAAAAATTCCAAAAACTCGCGGAAAACGTCAACCATTTGCTAAGATCTGTGAAAAAAATCAATTCCATTGACATAAATACAGTCCAAGATATGTCGAAGAAAGCAATCAAACTTCAAGAAAAAGTTAAAAAATACATTGAAGATGTTAAATCAAAAAATCATAAATTGGAAAACGTCGTGGCTCATTTAGACACTTATAAAAACAACATGGAAAATGTCGTCCACGAATTTGAAGAATCCGTCTTAAACGCTTCCAACCTTTCCAAAAATAACACAAACCAAGACGAACGGATGAAAAACATGGCCAATCAATCCCGTTCAATCTACGAAGAAATCGAAAACGACATAAAACTTATCAAAAAAATGTTGGACGAAACTCAAACGGCCTGTCAGAAAACTTGCGCATCGGGACGTTTATTTGAAGAAAATCGAAAAGAACTTCGTAAAAAACTCGATGATCTGAATTATTCCCAAGCGCAAAATAAAATCCAAAATTTAAAAACTCATATAGGAAATAAGAAAAGACTCGCGCAAAAATACAAAGATTCCGACCTGGAAAATAGGGAAAAGTTGAAAGATTTGATATTGCCTAATGTTCAAGGCGTTGACATCATTGTATTCGAAGACCAAAAACTTCAAAATATCAGCAACGATCTGGAGGAATTTCAAATAATTTTACTCGAAATTGACGAAACCCTAAAGAACGGAGAAACCTTGCGTGAAAACACAGATAATGTGTTTGAAGAGGCAAAGTATTTGGATCAGACTCTCACAAACGATATCAAACAGATGAACGACTTAATCGACAATTTCCAAAATATTTCCAGTAAGTTTTGTCATCAATTTCGTAAATTTAATTTTCATTCCAAAAGCTTCACAAATGTATTTCCTCTAAATCAAATATTACTTAGATTGTTTTTATATATCGCCGTTTAAAACGAATTTGAAAAGATAATTTTTAGGCTACAACAAAACGTTGCAAAGGAATAAAGCAGAATTTGAAGAAAAATGGAAAGAATTTCCTTTACTAAGAAGCAAAGTGGATTCAATCCAAGGAGACATAAAAACGTTAGAAGAAGAGATCGAGAATAGTAAAAAATGCATCGAGAAATTCAAAGAGCATATAGCAAAACGACAAAACGATATTAAGAACGCACAAAGTTCCATTGATAAATTCTATATTATCACTGAGCAGTTAGAAACAGAACTAGATGACGTCATGGAGGGGATGACAATTGAAGAAGATAAATTATCAGAAAATGAAAATCTTGTAAAACGATTACTTGAGCAAACAGAAACGCAACACCAACATCTCAATCAGATAAGGGAACAACTTAACAATATCAAGGAGAACGATATCATAAAAGAATACCAACACGCCGAGAATACCATTAATAAAGTTATACAAAAAGCCTTAGATATAATTTCATTTCTTAAAATTCTGCCAACCGATGACGACGAATTTGAAGAAATAGAAATGGAGGTGGATTTAGCTGAGCATATTTTGCGATTGAAAATCGAAATTGAATATCTTCGTATTGAAGTGAAAAACATAGAAGAAATAAAAAAATCATTAAACGATATAGATGCAAAGAAAAATCTGTGTCTTACGACGTCCATTGAGCAAAAAGGCAATTCTTATAGTCCTTCAGAAGAAACTGAATAGCAATATAAAAATAAGATAACGATGTTTTGTATGTTTAAAAATGTAATATGGTTGCAATATTATATGATATTAAAACACATATTTATTTAAACTAAGAGCATTTACACTTTCTAAATTTATTTCAAACAATTCATCTTTACTAATTAGGAAAAACAAACTTTAAAATCAAATTCGAAAAAACTGGCGCGAAAGAAGTTTGCATGTACAATTGAGTGCAGTGTTACCAACTGAGCCAATATGGCCAATACAAAATGGCAGTGAGGTTATGGAAACTTTCCAATATAAGTTTGAGCACAAAAATAAACTCAAACTTATGCATATCGATAAGAAATGGCCATCGATTACGAGGAAAACCACCTGGAATTGCAAAATCACTAGAACAAAAACTTTCAGGTTTTACAACATATTTTATATCGATCAAATAGGTTAAGTCGTCTTTTCAGAACTTAACTACAAAGATCCTGAACTGCATTTCAAGGTGGATATTGGGTTACCGCCAGCAAGAAAATCGCGCTCCGAACTGATAAAGAAACGCATCGAATTGACAAAAGCTAACAGAAACAATGAAGAAATGGAGAAATTGTCAAGGAATCGACAGCGTAACTTTTCAAATTTATACTTTTCATTTTAACAGGATTCATTTTTAGTGTTGATTGATTTGAATGACACAAAAGAAGAGTGGTTGAATAGCAATGGTCCACATGATATCAAAAAAATCGCTGAACATTATGGAGTATTTGAACATTTATTTGGTGATGCTTATTTTATACCTAGAGTTCCATTGCAAATACACTTTGAATGTAATGAAGTTGAAGTGCCGGTATATTATGGAAATATTATTAAACCTATCGAAGCTGTTACAAAACCAAAAGTTTGTTACAAATCATCTGATGATGAATTATGGACTTTAATCTTGACTAATCCTGATGGACATTTCACTCAGACAAATTCTGAATATATTCATTGGTTTGTGTAAGTAAATGCACATATCTGCTTATAGTAATATAATTTTACCCGTTTGAAATTATAAATTATTTTAATTTTTATTTAAGTTACGTTGTTATTTACACGTCGTAGACATATGAAACAGTTAAATGTACATCAGACAGGGTATCATCAAGCAACACAATTTTTACAAAAACAAAATAAAGAAAAGTATACAAGTCTGAGTAAATATATTTTTTCATATATTTCAGAGCAAACATCCCAGGAAACAATGTTGATAAAGGAGAAGTAATTTTTGATTACTTACAACCATTTCCACCAAAAGGAACTGGATATCATAGACATATCTTCCTATTATACAAACAAGATAAGAGGATTGATTTCTCAGCATTAAAAAAGGAAGAAACGTATTATTTAAGTATACAGTTAGACAATTATTTAATTATTCTATTTCAGTTTGGATCTGTCGAAAAGGACATTTCACACATTGGAATTTTATAGAGAACGTCAGGATTATCTAACACCAGCAGGATTGGCATTTTTCCAAGCTGATTGGGATAAATCATTGAAGGATTTTTATCATAATGTCTTAGGTAACACCTTACTAATAAATAAAAATATCTTAACTGTACTAAGGTTTATTTGTAGGGCTGAAAGAACCTATATATGAATATGACTTTCCTCCACCATACATACGACCACAAGAATGGTTTCCATTGAGAAAACCTTTTAATTTATACATGGATAAGTATAGAGATCCAAAACAAATCAACAAAGAGTTTTTAGAAAGGAAATTGAAGGACGTACATCCTTTTAAACTACCTCCGAAACCTCTGCCATATCCAAATGCTCAGTATTTCGAAAAGTACGTCCCCAGCTGGCTAAAATTGGAGATGAAGAAATCCAGATTAAAATGGGGAAGAATTAATGATATAGAATAATTGTTTTACTAAAAATAAATGATTTATGAAGCCACTATTTGCATTTTATATAATTCAGTAATTTAATTAACCAATAAATGTAAAAAAAAAAAAAACAATTTATTAAACTTTATCTTATCTACAATAATAAATACACAATTTTTAATTACAATGTTTCAACTTTCTTTTTCTTAAGACCTAATGAACTAAGTAAAGCTTTTGGTGATGGATCACGCCCTCGAAACTTTCTAAACACTTCACTTGGATGACAGCTACCACCTAATGCTAAAAATGTATTCCTAAATCGCTTGCCAACATCTAAAACCTGTTCTTCGTCCCCTTGAACTTCGTGAAATGCACTATACACATCAGCAGCAATCATTCGGGACCATATATGTGAGTAATAAGCAGCTCCCCATTCATCGGTGAAAATCTGTGTGAAAGAGCATGGATGTGAATCATACTTATCTAAGGGAAAGCAACAATACTGTGGCCATAATCTCTTAACAATACTCAACCAGAAATCTTTTGTCGAGTGGAATTCTATATCTAAAGCAGATAAGTACAACTCTTGTGATAAATCTAATCCAGCCATATGTTTGTGCACTTTCAGTAATGTTTCAAACATGTAATCAGGAAGCTTATCTTCACTTTCACAATGACTCGTGATGCTATCTATTGTTGATTTGTTGTACAGCCAATGTGATAAGACATAACCACTTACTTCAACGGCATCCCATTCAATATTCGAAAGTCCCGATACTTCTGAATAAGTAGTTCGACTTAATAAATGCTGCAACGCATGTCCAAACTTATTAAATAACAACTGTACATCTTTAAACAAAAGCAAAGATTGTTGATTTGTAGGTTGCTCAAAATTGAAGACTAAAGCGGCTAAAGGTTTTGTCTCTGCTATTCGACTGAAATTTTGTATCGCAACCATCCAACCATTATTTTGAGTACGAATCTTATCATGATCTCTTGCGAAAAGATCAAGATAGAAACCAGCTACTGGAGCAGAACTATGTGATTCAAAAATATCATAAAATTTAACATCTTTATGCCAAGTCGACACATCATAACGTAATTTGATTGTGATACTGAATAAACGTTCACATAAATCAAAGAGTCCATTCAAAACTTTATTCAAAGGAAAATATTTACGAAATTCTTCATCTTTATAATTAAAAACTGATAACTGTTGCTTTCTTCTCCAATATGGAACATCCCACAGTTCTATTCTAGAACCTTTAAAACCACTGTCTACAGCAAAATTATACAGACTTTCGAGTTCTTTCTCTTGTGATGGTTTAGAATGATCAAGTAACATTTGAAGCATATTTTTAACATTCTCAACACTTCCTGCCATTTTTGTTTCCATTGACATATCTGCATATGTTGGATAACCCAACAGTTTTGCTTGATCACGTCGCAATAGTCTGATTTCTTCAATTTGTGAACTTGTCTCAAATTCCTTGTCTCTATATCCAGTTCCACGACTTACCAAAGCTTGCCAAACATTCCATCTAAGTTCACGATCAGGGCAATATTCCATAAAAGGATGATAAATGTGCGGTTGAAGAGTCACCATCCACGGTCCTTTCATAGCATTATTTGGATCAACAGCCATGGATTTCAACAAATTATTAGGGAAATCTCTCACTACTTGCTCATCAAAAATACTTTGAACGAATTTTTTAGTTGATGCATCATTTTTAGTTTTAAATTTTCCTTTTTCCACCACGAGTTTATTTAAATTTTCTGCCAATATGGCCCTGTTCTTTGTTTTCAAATTCAAACCATTCAATTGACCTTCAAGAGCAAACTTTTTAACAACACGTTCTAACTCATTCGACAACTGTTTGTTAACTTTCAATTCATTTAAAATCGCATTGTAAATTGGGTAACTGTTATATTTTACTGATCTTGCCCGTCTGGCACGTTCGTGTATCCCCAGATAAGTTTTAGTAGGCATCAAAGTGTTATTACCTAAATACAATGTTTTTGAAAGTCCCCAGGTCATATTCAAGGGTCCCCCAAGTTTTTCTAACGGATTGAAAATATCTTTGCAGATATCTTTTGATTCCTCTTTCAATAAATTCTCTTCGATATCCTTAATGTTGGATTCAAAATCTGAAGTTTGTTTACCAATAGCAGCTATGCAATTCTCTATAGTAATGTTATTGAATTCTGGAAGACCATTTTGTTCAAGGAGGGGATTTTTGTCGGGTAAATCTTCACCTATTTCTGGTACCCTAACAACAAAGAAGCCCAGACGTAAAAACATGTAATAAAAAGTAGCATTTTTATAAAAATACTTATAATTTGTAAGCCACTGATTAAATCCATGTACATAATTTTAGCTTCATTGCAATTAGACATTTATTTACTAATTTATATTTTAAGTTTTGTAAATAGCTTAAAAGTTGGAAATATTTGTTATACAATAAAAATTCATGATTTATTAAACATAACCTTAAAAAACTATTACTTACAGAACAATGTATCCGTGACGTTTCGTACTTCTAAGTAAAGAGTTTCTTGTCAAAAATATTCTCCTACCGCACATCGACAAAGCCATTCTTTCACGCCACTTGAAATCCAAAAAATTAATTAATAAGCATACTTTCTACACGATATTCCTTAAAATATCTACAATACGTCAATTTGAAATTTATGTTGGTAGCGCCGAAAGTAACATCAGTGTCACTAACGTCAATGAAAAATTACTAGAATTGACAGGTTCTAGTGAAAAACTGGACCGTGCTTATAGCATTGAAAATATCTTTTTAGAACTAATCAGCCGTTTATTTTTTTAGTAGTATAAGACACATTACATAATTTAAGTGCTTTATTTCGTATTTTGTGGTTAACGTGTTCGTACTGACCACAATTTAAGTGTCTAATTGACACTAATATTCATCCTAAATCATGGCGGCACCATCATCAACCGGTGTGGGTACGTAAAAGAAAATCATTTAAAACGTTATTTATTATTAACCTGTGTGGATTTTTGTTCAGTTTGAATAAAATCAATTTTTGTATGAATATTTCTCATTTATCTTCTCTTTCTGTTCAATAGTGGTACCCCGTAACTTTAGACTTTTAGAAGAATTGGAGGCAGGACAAAAAGGTGTAGGAGATGGAACTATCAGCTGGGGCTTAGAAAATGACGACGATATGACACTCACACATTGGATGGGTATGATTATCGGTCCACCACGTACGCCATATGAAAATAGAATGTATTCTGTTAAAATCGAATGTGGCCAAAGGTATCCCGATGACGCACCTACAGCTAAGTTTATCTCTAGAATTAATATGAACTGCATCAATTCGTCCACAGGAGTGGTAAGATAATCATTTTTAATTGCCATAGTAATTTATTTTTTGTTTTCTTAGTCTTCATTTTTTGTTCTTTGTATACACTTTTAGAAGAAAATAATCTGTGCGTTAGAAGTAATCATTTTTTTTGTTTTAGAGATTAATGATTTCTTTGTTATTGTAGTCCTTTTTTTAGGTGGACAATAGACAAGTGCCAGTATTGGCACGGTGGCAACGTGATTATACAATCAAGACTGTGTTGCAAGAACTTCGTAGATTGATGACGCTCAAGGAAAACATGAAACTAACACAGCCCCCAGAGGGCAGTTGTTTCTAGCCCTCGAGCCCTGGAAGAACGTCATCCCCATTGTCCTCGGCGACCACTTGTCCATTGAGTATGGACGCCTGTGCCGCACAGGCTTGTCAATTACTCTGACAGCGGCCCCCATGAGGACGTACATGTACAGCTTGAAAGCCTCATGCTAAAAATAATTTAGACCCTACTATCACAATTAATATTATTATTATTCCAATAGACGCCCACTTGTTTTATACATTTTGTGCATTTAATGAGCTGTACTGCTAATGTAATATTTCTGTTCATAATAATAAATTTTTATTATAGGATGTCTTGCTGGTTTATTCACTGGAATTTGTTCTTGATATATAGATGTAAGGTTTTGTCAAAAATGTTTTCAGTTGTGATCATCACGAACTTAATAACTTGTAATGTCACATTTAATTTTTTTTTAATGTGCTCATAATTGGGTTCTAAATATATGTATTAATATAAGTCTGAAGCCTTTATTTTTTGTTTTCTCCTTTTTTAATCAAAAACAACATGGATTCTTAAATGTGTTAAGAAATAAACGTTTCTGTTTACAAATTTCATAATTTCTACGATTTTTACTTTCATTTCGGCAACTATAATGGGACAATTCAAACATCTGTTTTATTCTTTAATATACGCCACTGGTATTTCGAATCTTCTAATCATATTTATTGAATTTACTTACAGATGTCGCTGTGGTAAACACGTTATTGTTGAATAAACGTCACTAAAAATTGGTTATTCTAATTCTTATTTCTCGGTTGATTAAGTTGTATTGCAGAAGTGGCGTTAGGGTTTGTGCTGGTTGAGGTGTTTGTATTTTGTAGACTATGTTGGTTTTAATATAAAGGATTAGACTAAAAGTATCCCTGAAGATTGGAAACGAGGTTTGTAAATTTAATTTGTATTATTGTGCAATGAATTCATTGTATAATTTAAATCGCAATTGCTCATCGGAGTTGAGGCTTAATGTTGAGATGTACTTAATTCACCTTTTTCGAAAAGCCGATCGAAATCAGGCGTCGTCTTTAACGGTTGCTGTTTTCGTTAATTTCATGTTTTAATATTTGAGGTTATGTCACATGTAATGTTAAAAAAATAATCCGTCAGTCTGCGTTGGTTTTATTCTAAGGATGTCTCAAATCTAAACATCTCTAAACAAGATGCCTATTAAATTATAATTGTGATAAAACTCTCTGGCGCTACAACCCTTTGCGGGTCTTTGCCTCCTCTGTTGCAATTCCGATGCCTGTTGAATCTTCGTCGACCCCAGTGGTCCATCCATCTTAGTTTGGGTCTGCTTCTCTTTCTGAGCCCGCTTAGGTTTTGCATCATAATTATAATTTTATCACTTTTCTGCATGAAGAGTTTTATTTCTAGTCCCTTTAAGCGTCATTGATTTTATGTAAGGATGTACTAGGAGTGAGAAAAAGTAAGAAGATGCTGGCGGAGTATTTGAAAAGAAGTGTGGAAGCTGAGTACTCTACATAGTAGGGAGGACGATTGGAGTCGTTGGATGTTGAAATGTAAGGATGGTGGATCTACGAGGAGACAGGAAAGGGTAGAAGATGTGGCGGAGTATTAGGGGTGAGAAAGAGAGTTTAAAAACTAGATTCATCTGTGCGAGCAAAAAGAGGTTAAACAATTATTAGATGAGAAAAGAGTGTGTGAAGTGTATACTCTGCGAAGAAGGGAGGACGACTAGAGTCATCGGATGTCGGAATGTAAGGGGGATTTATCAACAAAGAGAAAAAGGCAGTAGATAGTGGCGAAGGTGATGGTGTCAGAGTATCTGGAAGAGAAAAGGGGTGAGGAGGAGAGGAAGCAGAAGCAAAGAGAAACAAGTATTAGAATGTGAGAGGTGTGTACTCTGTGAAGTAGGGAGGACGACTGATGTTATGGCATTTTCGAATGTAATGGGAATGGACCGACGAGCATAGAGAAAAGAGAAGAAGATGGTGGCGATGTATAAACGAAATTTGTGAGCGCAGGGCTGTTAAGGCGAGTGAAGGAGAGTTTGGACCTGTGCGTGATGACAGGGAAATGGTGGACGTAGACAGAGCGGGAGAAGTGGGGGCAGTAGGAATGTTATGTATATACGAATGTAAATAGCTAGGAATTTTGGAATTTATATGCCAATGAAGGTTTTTTTATGTGTGTGAACAGTATCAAGTACCTACCATTTTTTCAAAAATATTAATTCCATATTTTCCCAGGAACTCGATCACGATAGTTGTTTTTTTTTTTTTTGAGCTGACCATAAGGCATTGCGTTTCTGTTGATCGATCCACTAAATTCAGGACCTACTCCCTGACTGTATTAAGTGGGTAAATCTTTGAAGCTTCTTAAGTAAGCCATCTATGACGACTTCTGCAGCAGGGTGGAGAGAACTCCTGCCTACGGACAACCTCTCTCATGAAGCTTCTTAAGTAAGCCATCTATGACGACTTCTGCAGCAGGGTGGAGAGAACTCCTGCCT